>JAQGCF010000159.1:0-13049 GCA_034699405.1 Hermanniella punctulata | reverse complement strand
CTAAAAATACGCGAGTAATCGCATTGTCTGTTAAATCAAACAGGCGATGGGGGCAACTACACACACACACACACACACACACACACACACACACACACACACACACACAGCTCTTTATATAAGAACGAGATTAAACTTTTTCAAATACTTACCAGCATTCCTGTTACTTACCCGTATGTAAAATGGGATTCTTTTTCATTTCCGAGAAACTACTTATGAAAACGGAAGGAAATTTAAAGTATTGGGAATTCCCCTTTTCAGAAGTTTAATACTCCGGATTAAATTTATAACTATTTATTTATTGAAAATTTTAAGAATGTTTAGTTTTCTCCTACAATCGGGAGCTTTTCTAATCTTCCTTTTATGGATCCTTTTGTTGAAGTATATGTGATCTAATATTAAATAATTTACTTGAAATGTGCTTAAGTGGAGTGATATACCAATGTTGGTCAGGTAATCCGTCCATTGTTCAAAACATTGTGTGCCCTGTATCATTTCTTTTAGTATCTTAGGAGTTAATAAATTTAGCGCTTCATTTGAAGTGAGCGTGAGTTGTATCGCACATTACTTCCTACACTATTCATTACTACTTTAAAAGCGCTCCATTTATTGATTGTATTGACGTTTATGATATACAGTACTTACAGTACGTGTATTGAATTATATAATGTATTAAAATAAAAAGAAATGTATGAAATGATGAAAACCTTTTTATTCATATATTCATAAACTCCATAAACGAACACTTGAATTGAAGGAATTAATATATGAACTCTTTGGATCAAATAATATAATCAGTCTTATGAACCTAACATTTACATTTGCCCCAACATTTATATAGTTGAGACAACATCCAAGAGAAACCTTGTGTAGAAAAATGCTATTTATCATTGCCTTAACTGTATATTTAATCCGTTTTGTTTTAATTTCATTAATAGAGTATTTGCTTCACATTAAATATATTTTAAACAAAGATTAGTTTTGTTTCAAAATTCCCTTTTATTTCGTCAATTTTTCCTCATTCTATGAGCACTTATGAAAAATAAACAGTGAGTAAGAGATGTACCGCAAAGGCGTATCCTCTTTGCTATCTTTAAAATTGCATTTCAAAATTTAAGTGACTTAAAGAAAAGTTATTTAAATTTGTTTACTTTATCAGTACATCAATATATACTATATTTTGTCAAACACTGTACCATATTTTAGATGACGTCAAATGAATTGAGAAAAATTAATGTAAACTTTGATAAATACTGGCATTAACTTTGAGAGCGAGTCTTAATTAAAATTTATTAACAATTCAAATATGAATACAAATAAAATAATAAAAATTACTATAAAATAATTTATACAAATAATAAATTATAAAACAAATTGTTATTAAATAAATTCAATTAATTCTATTAAATATTAATAGTTTTTAAATATTTAACAAACTTTATATACAATTAAAAAAGTTGAGAATTATTTCGTTAAATTATTTGGCAGTTTTGGCACAAAAGATGGACTTTTATGAATGGGCTTACAGTAGAAGAAGTAGAAGATGTAATATTTCAGTACTGAAAGGACGGCAATCAATGTTATGCTACTGAATGACTCAATGAATAGTTTAGATGTTTAGGCCTTTGCTGTTAAAAAAGCCTTTATTTGATCGGACGGTTGTATCAGATTTCTTGTGAAGGAGTACTTTTGTCAATAGTGTTATTCTAAATATAAACTACTCTGTACTCTAACTCTGAATCATTCCATATATTAGTATTACTGAAGTTATGTTAAGACGAGTTATACTGTAGAGTACTGTTATGTTAGTGAAAGTGTGTTAAACTAAATTCAATTATCGATTTGACGCCAAAGCAATGAAATGAGTTCTTGTCTTTCCATTTGTGTTAATATTTCAATCAGACGTCTATTAAACAATAGTTTGGTTGACTCTGTGCTATCATTTTCATCACAATCATTATCTTTGAGATCATTTAATAGTTTTGCTTCCCATAAGTCTAAGAGATTAGTTGTAGGGCTCTGTTGACTCGCGAAATACGGTAAGTAGTGATCAAATTTGCAAATAGACGCCAATTCCCTCCAGTCTTTGTGATCACTTCGGGGCAAATCTAAATGCGCGGCTAAGCCTAACCTAACACTAATGTCTGAATTGCCGTAAAGTTTCATAACTTTAGCATTGATTTGCTTTTTGTCAAAACTATTATTATTAATGTTATCGTTGGAGTCATTGTTATAATTGATTAGAACTGAACTGTGAGTACATCTGTCGCTATCCTTACTATTGTTTTGCCAAACTTTTATCTGATAATCAAATTTCGAGAGATCTTCGGAAACATTAATACTATTGATTATAATGAAAGAACAGTGAAGTAAAGAATTGGGCCCTGAATTCCATAAGTGAGTGATGGGGACCTCTACGCGTTTCATTCCTTTAATTCTTCCTTCATTTGGTGTTAGTATTTGCAAACATAACGCACCGGCATTTGAATAAAGTTTTAGTACTGTTGTGTCATTTCCTATTCTAGTCTTACTATTACTGATGACTTCATTCGTCAAATTAATTACCGACGCAGAGATGTTATCATAAATATAGACTTTCAGGAGATGTTCTGTTGAGGAGAACTGTTGTATCTGAAGCGCAAAGTTTACTAATTTAACTAAACCTAAACCCAACTCACGAGTTAATGGCGAAGATATTCTATTTATGGTTTGGTCGTTAAGACAATTATCTCTTGAATTGTTGCCATTTCTAAAGTTATTCTTAAGATTGGTTTCATTCCTAATGCAGAACATGTACTTCCCGGTGAGGTTTGTTAACAAATAAATAAACATATCGTCTATTTCTACAAAACACGATGTATTCAGATCTTCCTCCCCATACCTCAACACTTCTATCCATTTTTGATTTGATTTCATATATGTATTACTGATGTTTTCCTGCCATAAAATGCTTAATCCTTTTGGTATTCTTCCGTGTCTTACAGAAAGACAATGCTCTATACAGACAACGATAGGCCGATTGAGATCAATAGTACCGCTATTGCCCAAAATCACTACCGGACTTAAAGAGCTGATTCCAGCACATCGAGAATCCAAGTCAATACCATAAAAGAGAGAGAGGTGGGGGTCTTTGTTATCACTTGTTAGAAAGTCTATTGCATTGGGAGGTATATAAATTCCAACTCCTAATTGCGGTGAAATAGAGTAATAACCGGTTGTCAGCATTTCATCGCAAACTTTTATATGTATTAAATGTTGTCGTATTTCAGCCATTGGTGTCAATTCATTTGAACCACTATTTGATTGATTAGAATTAATTCTCGACATTACCGGAGTTGTGGCCGACAGCCAAGTAATAGGAGGTGGAGAAGGAGTCTTATCAATAATTATTGGCTCTGCGTAATCGGGCTCACTATCATCTTCACTGGTTGTAATTGTGGCAGTGGTAGTAGTAGTTGTGGCCATAGATAACGCTGAGGTAGGCATCAATTTTGGTGTTCCAGATATGGAAGCATTTAATTGATTATATGATGTTTGACTACTAGTTATTAAATTATTATTATGACTCATAATATCGGAGTTATTACTACTTATTGTTTGAGGAACTGAAGGCAATGGATCACATCTCACCACAAAATGGTCTAAAAGATTAGTATTACAAGTGTTGAGTCTAGAAATAAGTTGACATTTTTCGGGCCCTCCGTTGCGAATCAGGTCTGGTTGCTGTTGGTTCTGCTGTTGCAGTAGTAATAGCATTGCCTGTCCGTCTTCGCCCACCCGTTCTTCGTCTGTGTCGTTCCAGTGCTGGTTCTTAAGTCGTCTTCGTTTGAGTAATACAAATATGAAGACAATAAATATAAATAGAAAAGTAGTTGTTATGATAATTGACATGAGATAAATTTGTTGCTCATTGGTAGTCGTGCCGTTCTCTTCTCTCTCCCTTCGCTGCAATTGATAGAGATCTAAAGCATAGACGAGCAAAAAATATTTACAATCCCAATGTCTATTCAATAGTAGGTTTGATGTTATCACTGAAGGGAAATGCGTTTTAGTGCTCACTATTTCCAAAGGAAATGGATATATAAGACAAATCGAGAGACGGAATCTTAAACATCAAATATTTTATAGCATAGATAGCACAGATAGCACAGCATAAAAATGAAAAATAAGACAAAATGAAGGATAAGTGAAAAAAGCCGATCGAAAGTACTGACAAGCAGTCACTGTGCGTGTATCTGTGTGTGTGCACTACAAGTCTTGAAAATAGAATTGGGGACTCACTGGATGTGGATGTGATGGCATTTTGATGATCACACAAAGTGGTGTGCAGTTAAGTTATATGCTATGTAAACGACACAATACTAATGCTATACATCAAAATGCGAACACAACTTCAAAAGTTGTAGGAGGGATGAATGGCCTTCACTACCATAACTACTCTACCCCAGCTCTAGCTCTATACCAGCGATGCACTTAATGGTCTGTGATCTCTGAGATCAGATACATAGTTAGAAAGTTAGAGAGTTATTGTAGAGAAAGACATAAAACCAGTTACAATACTACCAGAGATGAAAGCAAAAGAAATAGGAAGGAAGGATGAGAATTGACTCGATATGCTAGGATAGTAGGATAGTAGGCATTCTCGAGTTGTAAAGTTGTAGATGTGCTCACAAGCACTATACACAACACCAATGACTCATTCTTATAAAAACTGGTGAAGAGTGAAGAGTACATATCAAAACATCCCCACATCAAAATAGCTATACATCAAACTTTTCAACTATTTGACTCACTATCACTAGTATTTGTATGAGCCCTCCCTGAGTACAACTAAAAGTCCATTTGCGAATTAATATAGAACTAATCAGTTTGGCTGACATTCAATCGCAATAGCGATCCCTATCTTCCGTTTGTACCGAACAAATAACACACAATCGTTCTCTACTCTAACCATTACTACCATTACCAGTGAATCGAGTTAACTAATACTTTGCTTCTCTGATGACTCTGATTTACTTTTCTAGTCATTATGCAATCGACCCCAACTGTATTAACATTATAGTAGAGCAAGCATTAAGTTTTAGACTTTTAGGGCCACTAAAGTAAAAGTGATAAAAGTTGTGCTCAACTCAATGCAAATCTCATTCATATTCATTCATAAATTGGTTTATGTTTATGTATTTTTACAATTTATACTCTTAAAACCTAAACTCTCTGCGCTATAAAATGAAAAACTTTTCACAGTATTTGTACTCTATATTCAATAACGTCGAATATCGGCCATAAATTGGCATAAAAAGGATATTAACTGATGGGTTAAATGTAACTCAGGGTATGAATCAAATCAAATAAATTCTAAGTGAAAACGTGGCATCAATTTACGACCCAATATAATATTACAATCACAATACAGAGTAGATGGACCCGAAGTGTGCGCTCACTTTGTCGTAATTCTTTACAAATATTAATTTTCGTAGAGTTGTAAAAAAAGTTTAATCCGTGAGCTCTTTGTGGTCGGTATTGATTCTCAAACTGTAGTTCTGAGTCAGGATTGGATATAACTGATAGATATAGAATTGCATTATTGTATGAAAATCTATGAACTCTAAGCACAATCTCGTATTAACATCTCTTATGGTATTAGTTCGTCATAAGAATAGCAAAAATGAATTATTGTTTGAGAGAAAGATTTTTGGCTAAAATCTACAATTCATGACTTTATTATATTTTTATATTCATATGTAAAGTAAGTCAATCTATTGGTTAATAATAAAAAATAGAAATGAAAATAAAATAAAAACAATAAATTGTATATAAGATGAGATCCATTGAACGATAGCTTTCAGTTTAATTTAATATAATAGCAAACAATACTACAGTATATCTGATCTAATTTTTTTCCACGTTTTTAGAGATAAAGCACTAAACAAAACATCAAAGTATTGTATTGTATTGAATAAAAGCTTCCGAACCCTAACAGTGATTCAGCTGTGAATCGAACGCTTCCGGTAGGAAACAACGCGACAAAACTCAATAATTTGAACACTTTATTCATTAATCTTCAGTGAATTTTAAAGTATTAAAATGAGAGAAAGATATATAAACTCACCTAATTTGCGGCACATTCCTCCCGTGCAATTTTTTATTAAGAAGTCATGACCAACACAATGTTGTCCACCATGTTTTGGAGGAGGATTACTACATATACGTCGCCTCACCTTTAAATTTAATATAAGTTTTTTTTAATTAATTAAATATTCATAAGATTTACAACGGATTAGTTAAAGAGAACTCACTTGTGAGCACTCATGAGAGCACGTAGACCACGAACCTACAGAAAAATAAATTTTAATTTCAAGTATAAAACTTATTTCATAAGTGAAAAACAAAAAATTCTTACTCCATGACGTCCACGAACCGGGAATTGGAGCGCAAAATACACTACAGTCACTCGTTTGAATAGATTCACCCGAACAATACTGACCATTATTTACCGGAGTCGGATTACTACCAAAATATAAGTTAAATAAGTTATACCGAGTGTATTAACTTTGAAAAATTCAGATTAAAATTTAATTCCTGAGCGAAAATATTTGAGTAACATTTGATATCTTAATGTTATAGTCGTAAAATGTTTAAACCCAACCGACCCTACAGTGCATTATTTTTGAACCCAAAAAAACTCATACTTAAGTAATGCATTAAAAGTGAAAATGTTTTGAGTAAACTGTTTAAAATAATTTAGAGGCAGAGATATGACTCTAATGAAAATAAAAGTTTATGTTTTGCCGCAGAGCTTATCTGATTCGCATTTTGCTTAAAATAAATTGATTTTTAAGCAAAAGAAACCTTAAATGAAAAGAAAAGTCAAGTATTACTTAATTTTGTAAAAGTATTTATAAAATCTTTTGAAAATTAAGTGAATTCCATTCAATTCCATTCAACTAATTCTTTGTTTATTATTCTTCTTATTCTACAGTATTTCATGTTTTGTGATTTATGTGCGATAACTGTTTACTAACTATAAGATACAACACTAGTGCTCAAACTTAAGTAAACTAATGATTATTCCATAGAAGTCTTAGAATAGAATGAAAGTTTGTGTGCGCACAGTATTACAGTATTAGAGTATTATTTTGATGGATGCTATTATTTACCTGCAATAACGTATTCTCTTTTGTGATCCACGACCACATTTATTGGCCACATTACAACTGGACCAACTTGCCCATGTACTCCAGCCTCCATTAACTAAAAATAAGTTTCGTAATAAGATTATGGAATACAGAGTATTGTATAGTATTTAAGTATTTATAGCTAAGTATTTGAAGAAGTTATTTAGTTTTCATAGTTTTCATTGTATTTCAACGTAAGAAAAGTCAAAAAAGATTAAATGAGAAGAAAAGCGGATTACGCCATGAGGTGATAAATCTGGGATCTCACCATAAACAGTTAACTGTGCAGCTTCACTATATCTAACACCAGCAGGATTACGCACTGCACAAGTGTAGTTAGCCTGGTCTGCAAGTGTAGCTTGCTTAATTATCAGAGACGAGTCGTGGCCTACAAAATAATTTCGGTGATCGACAGATAAGTTTACCGGAATTATATCGGTTACATCCCAGGGCTGCGATGTGGCGCCATTATTAGGGTTAATAATTTCACCATTCTTTAGCCAAAACAATGTTGGCTTTGGGTCCCCTTCGGGTGGCAAACAAGTAAAACTGGTTTGTGAATTAATCTCTATGGACTGGGAAAGTGGTTCATTGATGAAGTGTTTGCGCAAAACTGATTTGTGAGAGAATTATTTAAATCAAAATCAATATAACAAACATAAACATTAATTATTACTATAAATATAAACATAATATTGATATTATATGTAAATAAACTTAAATATTAAATCATAAATAATATTAAATAAAAACATTAAAAACTAAATAACTAATGAATAAACTGAACAAAAGAGCAAACAAAACAAACAAAAACATGAGATAATCAATTGGATTAAAGTAAAGTCAATCAACAATATGATCGAAAGACATAAATGTATGGCAAAGAGGCAAATGTATGGCTATATATTACACGCATTAACTAAAGTTATTATACTTTAAGGGGATTAAATCGATTAGTATTGATTGATGTGAAGCGAGAGACAAGAGTTTCACTACTATTCAAAACTATGGTATAGTGAGAATGTTGTGAGAAAAGTGAATTCCATAGCATATAACTAATGGCCAACATAGACAAGAAAATCCCGAGAATGAATGCGGAGTCTAAACTCACGCATACTAAGGGTTGAGTCTTTTTAACAGACTCTGGCTTTGAGTCGAGCTGTGAATCTTCACTCTATCACTAACTTTACGATAAAAAAGTGTATCTAAGATACTACACATTCAATAATCATATACTGTATAAGAATTGGAAACTAAAGTCGAGGCTCAGACAGTCCTAGTGTTGATCATTAGATATAACATATAATTTATAGAATAAGTTGGAAAATACAATGAGAAACGAATGTTGAGTTTGAATGAAAGGGGAATCGAATAAAATGCCGTTACATAAAACGATTAGAGTTACGCTTTGGATCTTTTTATATGTTGTGATGCTGTGATGAAATACTCTGAGTCGGATACAGACACTGTGTTGGCAGAGCAGAGAGAAAGCGGGAAAAATCAATTATATTAAGTGCATTGAGTTATATCTGCATTTGACGTTATAATTGATTGACGTTGTAGTGGTGGTGAATGCCTTTTCGGGCTCTTCTAGATTAGCAATACTACCCAAAGACTGAGAACATAAAGAGATACAGAATTGAAGACAATAGGATGGCTCACATTGTGAGTAAATACGAACAAAAAGATATCAGAGATAAGAGAATATGAAAGACATTAACTTTATATAACTTTATAACAATAAACGAATAAAAGACACAATTAATGAAATGAGAAAAGTTTTCAAAATACGATAATAATAGTTAAATCGTTCACTACTTGGTATTTAGTGAGCAGGCGATCAACTTATTACTCCAACAGAAGGATGTCAGTCAGCACAGAGATGTGTTCAGCATATATGACTATAAGTCACTTTAAAGGAAATTAAAGCCTATAAAAACTCAATATAAGCATTCCTTCCATAGTGTTAGAGAAATAGTGAGCTCTTATTCAGTTTATGTCAGTAAACCATTACTCTCTATACTCTCTACTGATATTAACTCAACAATACAACACATATGTGTTCTCTACGATCTGTCTATTGTTTAGACTGAGTCTAAAGCAGTTGAGAACCAATAATATTAACCATTACTTGGATTCTCATAAAATCAAATTATAATAAAAAATTTTATATTTACACGAAAACAGAATCGATGCGCGACGGCTAGTAATTTCTTGGTGACCACCGTAGGCATTGCACCAGCACTGGTAGGGATTGGTGTATCCAGCCTTTGCGTGTTCGTCGATATCATTTCGTGTTACCTC
Organism: Hermanniella punctulata; assembly: GCA_034699405.1. Classification (NCBI taxonomy): domain Eukaryota; kingdom Metazoa; phylum Arthropoda; class Arachnida; order Sarcoptiformes; family Hermanniellidae; genus Hermanniella; species Hermanniella punctulata. The sequence goes on along the minus strand of JAQGCF010000159.1, from coordinate 3,570 downwards.
TAAATCGAGTTCGATCTGAAATGGTTTTCAAGAGTATCTGAATCTACTGTACAGTAGAGTAATGTATTGATAACGTTATAACTAGTGTTCAATACTGAGCACCACTTTTAAGTGAACATTAAATCAAATGTTAATAAATAAATATTTGTAGTAAATAACGCCTAATGAATGCAATGTATGTTTGCTTACAATTCTGATTCCTGTTTGTGGATCCACGTAATTGTGACCGTTTTGTTTACTTTGAATAGATCTCTCATCTCCTGTTTGTTTAATGAAATTTGTAAACCGTTTACTCGACTTATTAACAATTAGTCTAATTTTGATGAAACAAATTAGAACTCATATAAGGTATAACTAACCCGTATTACAACTAAACCACGCTTTTAGTGCGTTCAATGTCTTGCATCGAAGGACAGCAGTTTTGCTGCGAACTATAAATGAATCGGTGGGTTCCTCTTCGAATGTTGGACCACTGCTAACACTTGCACTGTTTATTACTTCTAAAATATGAAATGATAAACAAGTTATGAAAAATGATGCGCTAACTCCCCATACTATGAGCTGAGCTCTATATTATTGCTTAACATTTATTATTCTTTGCTTTTTTAATAAAAAATGTTTTGTCAGGCATTATATGTTATTTTGTGAATTATGTTAATCTAATAAAAATTTTTATTAAATCCTAAATATTAAGAAACGGCTTCAGATATTTTCTAAGGTATGCCTCAAATTAAATTCAAAATGAATTCAGTTCTCTCTCGACTATCAATGTTAAGAACTCGTCTCAATGTGTACCCGAATATCTTATTGATATAATTGATATAAAACAAGTTTTGCAAATATTTTTTAAATTGTTGATAAAATTCTCTAAAATAAATAATTTAAACATTTTTAAGTCAAAGCTTTGCATTAATTATATGAAATCTAATATAAAAATAACTGTTTTATAAAAGTGTTTTCTTTAAGTGAATATCACTGTACAGCTTATAAGTAAATAAATTCAAACATAAAGTGATTGAGATATGAGATAAAAAACTATCAGCACTTAATATTTCAGTACTAATTCCCATTGCTTTATAGCTTTCCCAATACTTTCGAACGTTTGCTTTTTTTCTTCACTTTTTATGAGTTGAAATTCATTAATCCATTAACTCAGGGAATGCAATGGTTACTAATAAGACCCATAGGAGTGCATATCACTGTTATTAAAATAATTCTTTTGGGCTCAACGATAGGTTAGGTTTGGATCCGTTGAGGCGGCATAAAGTAGATAATAGACTAAAAGAAAATTTTGGGTTTGAGATAAAATGAGTCGGAGGGCCAACATATGAGACGGACTCAGAGACGAGTTTGGGAGAGATTTTTTTGTAAAACTCGCATCACTGTTATAGAGTTATAACTATTGTACACTAAAGTAAATACTGAGGTTCAGTGAAGGCCCGCAGCTGTGCAGTTGATTACTTAAAACTATAAGATTTAATGGACTTAAGTTGACTGCCAGAGACTGCCAGAAAGGAGATTTTTGTTCTCTTCAGCTCCAGGCGTTTAAAGTTGTTCTATGTTGAAAGGAGGGCCGAATTGAGGGGCAAAAAGAAGGGAAACACTAATTATATAGGAATGCAAAACATATACTCTTGAGTTGGCGACCAAGTAATGCGAGACTGCCTCAAGTAATGATAAGATCTGCCTAAAGCCATTTAATGCAGAAAACAGCTCTCGAGTCCCCCCGACTTAAGAAAACTTAGCATTTTACGTATACTCCCTATACTCCCTTCAGGATTTTGCAGAATTTCAATGGATTCTTACGGATAAACTTACAATTTTGAGTTCGACCATCACTGCTATTATGGCTAATGGTTTGATAACATCAAACACTGATATAATTTTCGAAGAGTTCACTCAAAAGAAAGAAATGAAAACTCACACAAAAAGTCTCCGATAGTGCGTGAGTTCAATGTATTTTGAAAATAGCAATAAATAGCAATTCTTAACATTTAATTCTCGCGATATGATTGCGAACGCAAAGTAAACTCAAAGCAAAGCAATATTTGTATTCAATTTTTACTTTTATATTCAATCAGTTGTTTCAGACTTTTATTAATATATAGATTAAAATATAGTGTAGTGTAGAGTCTGTAGAGTCAAACAAAAGTAAATATATTTTACCTGAATTTTCAACACTTCTCACACTTTTTGATTTAAATTTTACACTATTTTTGGTCTTATATTCCGGATTAGAATAAAAGTTAAACACATATTGTGTCCGAGAATTTTGAAGTTTTGTTTGGGTTAAAACTTCTCTATTATTCCTATCAATCAATTTTAATGAGTCATTAATTGGTAGTTCTTCAGCGAAATGTTGAAAACTTTGAGTGCTTTGATTCGGTAAATGTTTCGACGATAACGCAATTAAAGGCCACTTATTTTCAAAACTTTTATTTATTTGATTTGCGGACAATAAATATAAACAATTATTTGTAAATAAATTTAATAAAAAAACATTAATTAAAACCAAATAAAAACACTTTTTCACAATCATTAGTAACGAAGTTATGATTGAATATTTAGGCATTGCTTTCACTTTGATATAAAATTTGTAACATTTCTGTAGTAAAAAAGTTTTTGATATCTTTCAAAACTTTAGCATAACTTTGAGAACTTCACTCACTATAACATAGAGTTTGTTTAGTTATGTTGTGTTTGCAAACCATTCATTCGCCGGATTTAATGCTCAAAGCATTAAAAGTCAAAACTCGAGTCTGTGTGCTATTGACTCACATGTCTAACCAATCATGTAATCCCATTGAGTGAAATACTAAAGAATACATAAATAGTGACAAGTAGTGCAACCAAACGGACAATCATTGCACATAACTTGTTTGGGTCTATGATATCAACTTATTTCAGTATTTAGAAAATTAATGAAAAACATTTTTAAAATAAACACTTTATTTATAACTTTAATGTAATTCTATCAATATTTGCATAATTTTATAGTGTTTATAGAAAAATATTTTTAAATGTAAAGCAAAAATTTACATCCGTTGTTCACAATTTTGTGATACTGTAGATCGTTCCTTGTTATAAGTTAGTAAGTTAACTTTTTGAAGGCTCTGAAACATTTGATGTTTAGAAATGAAATTGTTTGAGATTCGACAGTTTCGATGAAAGTGATCACTTTTGAAATTAAAATTAAGTAAACATTAAAAATAAAATTTTATTTAAACAATTCTAAAGGACAGTTTGTTTGCACTTTATTTATACATATTTTATTCTAAAACTTTTAAATAAATATTTTGATGAAATCAATGGAATAATCAAAATTATAAATAAAAAGTAGGCTTTTATTAAATATATTTGCAAAATCACAACCATTCAATGCAACCTATGTTTGAGCATTTAGTAAAAGTATAACAAATAAACTCAATTGCAATGGCAATAATCAGATCACAATTTGCACTATTGACATCATTTATGACATAGGGATTGCATTGGTAATCGTTTTCACAGATTATTCTATTCAAAGTAATCATATGTTATGAACAGCAATAGTCTTTTATAGCTACAGAC
>JAQGCF010000158.1:0-13057 GCA_034699405.1 Hermanniella punctulata | reverse complement strand
ACATGTGCTTTTATGTAAACAAAGTTTTATGCAAAATTAATTACACAAATATTCCTGTAGAGGCAGCACCTCCTGGACACTTAGTTGGTTGGGGTATGCATTGCCTTGTCATGTCCAGACAACCCGCGCTCGAGATGTCTTAATTTTTAGTGAATTACATATGTTTCAAATCTCACAGATATTGACCATAAAAATTCCCACAAGTTAAGTTTTTCAAACATAATTACACTCAAAAATAGATTTATAGCACACGTGTATATCCAGTACATAGGAATACTTACCGGTAATTTGTCACTAAAACCATGAATTTCTTTCAGTTTCAATATTTCAATTTTTTAACTCATGAAAAACTTTGTGTATATACTCCTCTATACTCACATCCTTTTAAGTAAATACTCGTTAAGTATACTAAATAATACTTTGCTTTTATTATAATGTATTTAACAGTTAGCGATTGGAAATACTGTAATTGTTTCGACAGTGGAAATAATTTTGTCGATCGTACCAATGCGTGGAAATAATTATGTCAGGGATGGAAATAGCATAGGATTTGAGTGCAATTATGTTTTAAAAAAATTATTGAGAACTTATGGAACCCATATTTTTGAACCCATGATATTTAAATAATTTTATTAAATAATTATTTTAAAAATTTCATGGCTTCAGAAATATGGGTTCCATTAGTTCACATTTTTTTTATAGAGATAATACCTGTAGGTAACCATTGGGAGTATTTTTTGATTTAAATAAACAATATATTGATTTAATTAATAAATTTATTGAAAAATAATTTTTATAATTAATTCATTCAAAAATTATTAAATTATTAATAAAATTATTACTATTTTTATATTTATTTATCATTAAATATGGTTTTTCTGGTTATGGCTTTTGCTCTCGAGTTCAGCGATAAGTTTCTCATTCTTTTTGCATTCCTATCAAATATAGAGCAAATATAAGACAAGTTATTAATGAAAAACACATTTTGTTATAAATAACAAAATACTTGAGAGCTATAAAAAAAACACTCGAATACAAACCTCTTTGAAATCTTTGACTCCTTTATAATAAAGTCTTTGTTTTTCAATTAATTCCAAATAAATATCATTTAATTCGTCTCGTTTTGCTTTTTCAGTGAGTTTTCTATTTTCTACTTTGAGTTTTGTTTGTCTAATATTTTCGACAATTTGATCGAATTGTATTAAATACTGTTCTTTAATATTATTATTGGAGTTCTGAGCCCTAAAAAGGAACACAAATACAGATTCAATAAAACTAAAACAATGACTAAATAACTGACTGATGAAAGTTGTCTAATATAGAGTTAATCAGTTTAAGCTCTTTTTCCAAATACATCCTCTCGTCGTCTAATGTGTTATAAAGTGTGTAAAACTTTTTCGTTTCGTTATGTTTTGCGGCGACTAATCATTCAAAACAAAGTATTAAAGTATTAGTAAATAAAACAATTAAAGCATTAAATAAACAAAATTATCTAAAAATATATTAAATTAACAAAAACTTATTTTGTTGGCTAAAAAGTATGGGTAGTAATAATTATGGGACACAAACCCTGATTATACAATTCAATAAATCTCTTCTGGTATTGGGAGAGCTCAGCACGAGTGGGAATATCGTCGAATTTGCGCTGCATTTTCGCCACAGTCTTATTGAGTTCCGCTAATTGTGTCTTAAGTTTGGAATGTTTTTCGGCATAAGTTTGTACTTCAGTTTCGACTTCATTCTCGTCTTCAGTGTCCGTTTGATTAGCGATTTCTTCGATCTGTTTCTCTAAACGACTCTTTTCTTCTCTACAAAACTGTTTTAGTTCTGACTTTTGTTTTTTAAGTGTTTCCAAAATGTGACTAAAGTTAAGTTTATGTCTTCGTTCCTCTTCGGTCTCGTTATCCTTTGGTTTAATGGATTCCTGTTTTTGTTTCACGAACTCAATGCGCTCTTTAAGTAAATCAATTTTATCGTTAATTTCTGACTCGTGTTGTTTAGTGACCGCCAACTCCTTTCTCGCGGACTCTACTTTAAGTCTAACCATTGCTTCCTTGCGCTCAACACTATTCTCAAGCATTTCTAATCTCTTTTTCTGGTATTCTTCCGCCAGTTTTTGGATTTCATCTGATTGTGCGCCAACTATAGAGCCGACAAAAGCGGCCGATATTTTGCCGGACTCGCTGTGCATTGAACTCATCAGTGACTCAGTAATCCTTATATCGGAATTTTTTCTATTAATTTGTTCGTGAGTTTTATCGGCAGTGGTATTAACTGAGTCGTCTCTATGTGTTGTCGCAAATAAACCGTATTCTAGAAGTGTTGTCCGCACTTTTGTCTCATTGTCGGGTAGTTTATGTCTGGCCGGATGTCTGTATTTTCGTTTGGGATGTCTCTCGACATCTATAGCTGCTATGGTTTTCGAGGATTTCTCTAATAATAAATTTTTATCCGAATCGGTGTCTAAATTATGGCTTCGGTTGAACTGCCAGTTGGCATAAGACTGGAGGTATTCACTCATTTGTTTACGGGTTTCGATTGACTTCTTGACTAACCATTGGATCACTTAATGAAATGGAAAAAATTTAATACAATTTAGAAATTGTTATCAAAATCTCAATTATTGAATACCAGGAAATATATGAATGCAATCCATTCCTTGTATTTGATGGGGTTCTATCTTATGGGGGCACGACATCAACTGCAGTGCTCTCACTATCTTTTCGGTCAGTGCTCTGATAGGTAGGAAAACAATATAAGAATTTTCAAAAATGTATTTATTTTGTAATTAATGGAAACAATTTTACACATATTTTAATGACATTTAATTTTTAATATATTTAAAGAATAGAAGTTTTGACAAAAAATATATTAAAAAATCAGAACTTATTTACTCTCAAATCCTCTCTTAATTAAACAATTTTTTGCTCCAAAAACAAAATTAACTCACATTTTCTGACCAATGGTCAAACTTTCCTGGAATAGTATATCAACGTCGAGGTCAACATTAGACATCTCTATGGCCCAACTCATACCTCCCACCACCTGAACGACACAATCAAAAAATTAATTACAAAACAATTGAGAAAAACTGGTTATTAAGTAGAAAATCACTCATAATATCAGACATAATAAAAGTTAACAAAAAATAATTATTTTATTGTTTTAAACACTTTTTTATGTATTTCTAATTTATTTTTTACGGAATTTTTTTAGTGATAGTAATTGAACTCATTATAAGTAGTAAAGAGTGTATAAACAGTATTGAAATATATGTCACGAAAATAGTTACAAATAATTAATTAATTTTTGAAATACTTTATCAAAATTGTTGAGTCCTTTAATTCTGGCCCGAAAATAGCCGCCGGCGACCAACAGATTAATAATTTCTTGCATTTTGATGCCCTGTTCTTCATCTTCGCGAACATCATATATGACACCCCCTGTGTCGGACTGACCGCTAGAGTCGGCCCGCAAACGACTCGCCGGCAATTTTCTACTATTAATCATATCATGTGTTCATTTATTGTTGTATTCACTGTCAATACTCCCATATAATGCATGGGTTTATCTAAAAACGTATGTTATCTGATAAACATATAATCTGTTAACTGTATATTGAATTGTACTTACAGTTAACTTGTTTTTCTAATGACATCATTAATTATTTTATAGCATTTAACGTTTAATAATATTTTTATCTTATAATAAGAGAAATAAACATAAAATAAGATAATTAATAGATTTGGGTTAAAATTTGCTTTCATTGCTTTAAGGAATAATTTAATTTGTCGTTAAAATTAATTTAAATAAAAAATATTTACAAAACGTAATAACAAAACATATGTTTTGGACGTAATTGATGTCAAACTGGTTTATATACACACGATTTGAGACAAGTTTTTTAAATATGGCAGAAGTGATGTTCGCGTTTGAGTGCAAACAAATCATTCATTTAGTAGTGTTTGGTCTTTACAAGTGTTAACAATCAGTGCAACCCTTAAAGACATAGTTGAATGTGTGGCCCGAGTGGTGCAGTGGTGAATGGCAGCCATGTCCCGAAGTGATCCCTTGCAATTCGTTAAGATTCACGACAACGACTTATGCAAAAAAGTAAGACTAAAGACAATTGTTTTTGTTTTCAAACACAAGGAATACCATTACTGTTAACTGTTTCCTATAAAGAGGTCACTAACTATAGGAAACAGACAAATCAGTCTATAGAATAAGTGACCCCATTATGTGATATATTCTCCGACCAGTGCTCTGCAAAGCTATATTTTTCGGTCGGGTTTATGACCCCCACAACCCTTTTAACACTGTTTTCTAAACGCTTATAGCAATTGTTTAAACCCTTTCCTTAATTTTAAATTTAATTTTTTTTATATGTTATGCGGGTTTATGTCTGTGTATCCGTTTTTAGTCCACTTATCCCTCTTTTTGTGTCCACTTTCAATGTGTGTTTGTCTATCATTTGTGGCCAACGATTAATCATTCGATGTTTTTGTTGTTTTATTTTGATTTTTTGATTGTTTTGAGTTAAGATTGCGTTTGAATATTAATACTAAGTTAACACACAATTGAAGGTCATTTCAATGCATTTTAAAAGACATTAATATTAATTCCAATCTTTTTAGTTATTCATTAATTCATTGTTAGTTTGATTTCAGTTGTTTTTATGAATAGATTTTTAAAGATATATAACTCGTAGTCATAACAATGCAATAGACACGTACCGTAAGTACAGGTGGGGGTTAGGCTCCAAATCTGTTGGGGCCCCAAATATAAGCTCATTTAGTTGTAATGATATCGGGTTCGGGGGGTCTTTAAATAGAGTATCTCTTTTTTTTGTTTGCATAATAGAATTGAGGTTTAAGTAAGAAAAAAGGCTCAATTTGTATGTCTAGTGCCCCACAGGATCTCTGCTCACGATCTGACACAAAACTATCTGATCTGATTATAGAGTGACAAATAATCTTATGATAATTATATCACAGTTGAAGTCACTATCGAAACGACATTTAAACCGATTTCTAAAATGTTGAGTCAATCTCTCAAATAAGCTCTATTTTGGCACAAATTCGTGTTTGCCCTCAAACCACACGTAAAAAAGTTTTTTTTACAACTTTTTTGTTTTTTTGCTTCTTTTGCTCTTTTTTGTAGTGCTTTTGTAAGCGTTTTGTTATTCACTGTTAATGCAATTCAATAACATATTTAAAGTTTAATTTATTTTTTAAACTATTATTAAGTGATAATAATCACTAAACCGAAGAAGAATTAATCGATGATCGATAAGAATAATGACTACAAAAATGTATTTATCTTTTGGCACAGAGAGTGAAAAAAGATTTTCCTTTCAATTATCCAATATTGAGCTATAAATACTATAATCACTTAATTGATTACATAGTTTAGGTGAGAACAGATAAGCTATTCTCAATTCTTTGGTTATCTTACTATCGATTATCGATAATAATAATCAAATTTTGTTATAATAATCGCTAATTAATTAATTTGAATATTATTTTTGTGTTTCACTTAATGTTAGTTATATTTAGAAGTGATTTAAAGACGTCTTTATGTAATTGTTTTGAGGCAAACCAAACATATTTATAGCTAAGGCAAAGCTGGCATCACTCACAAAGCTTTAAAATAATAGCTCATAATAGCTACTCGTGTCGCGACCCTCATGTGTTGGGTAAGCTTAGCCTAAGACCATCATTAATATCCTATGATATATCTCAGACTTAGCAGACGTTAAAAATAATTAAATGTTTTTTCAAACTATTGTTAAATTCATAGATTAGTTTAGCATAAAATAAATGCCAAAATTTATTATCAAAATCTGACAACACTTTTAGAAATATATAGTTTCCAAACAAAAATAAAATATTGAACCAAAAAAAGAGTTTAAAAGTTATCCGGAAAACATCAAATGGGAACAGAAATTATTGAACCTTAATTACAGTGTATTTTGTGGTGAGGCTCGAGAAAGTGTCGTATTATTAACTCCCTATTTATATTCGTTATACATCAAAAATATTAATGATTTTCTATTAATCATTTACTGAATGAGTGTTTGGAAGTGAGACAACAAATATTTTATGCACTTTTTATTCATACAGAGTATACAGTATTTGTCAAAACTGTTTTCCCCCTCCAATTCCCTATTCGTTGGTCTGTTTTCTTTGCCATTTATTTTGTTTTTTGTTTGTTTGCCCACAAATTTTTATTCAATAAGTTTATATACTGTGTAACACATTTTTCTAATGAATGTGTGTTGTGTTGGCTCCACCGCACAGGCAGTCGAGCAAATCAAATTGGCAGAGGAAGTGAAAATTACGAAAGAAAAAATCAAAGAAGTGGAGGAAGAGTGGCAAAACAATCTGCTTAATTGGAAATCTAAGCGACGACAATCAAAAAATAATTCTGACGGTAATATTGATTACCTCTTTTTCATTTAGTTTTTATAGTCACTACAGTTATATTCATTTATTGCACTTCGGGTCAAATAACTGTACTCTACTCTACTCGACTCGACTTTAGCTCACATCAAAACTTAAGCCTTTTATAAGCCCTTCACATGACTCTACTGTTGAATAGATTTTTTTATCTCATAATTCAGTTCTAAACTATTCCACACAAATAAATACTTTATATCTGTTTTTGGCTATAAAACAATGTTTTTATCTGTTTTTGTTTCCCTATTTCTCTCTCTCTCTCTCTCTCTCTCTCTCTCTCTCTCTCTCTCTCTCTTTCTCTCGCATAATAGTTGCGTAGTTTTTTGCCATTACTTGTATTTATTGTTTTTTTGATAAAAATCCAAAATCTCATTATTTTTCCTTTAATTTCCTATTCAGAGACTCAGTTCTAATGATAGTTTAGATACTAATCTCTCATTTGGAAACGGTTTGTGTAGTTTAAAAGTGAAAAAACATTTTGAAAAAATAATAAATTTTATTACTAGACATAAATGAGTGTAATCATAGGACAGTCAGTTCGTTTGACTCCCATTTTTATATATTTAACTCTCACACTAGAGATGCATAAAAACTCTTTTTTTAAATACAATTATCTTTTAAAATCATTGAAATTATTACAGAAATTTTCTTTATATACTTAAACGACAGGACTTGAAGACTAGATTAATGTGTTTTTTTAAAAATCAAATTAGAGTTTATTAACTCGAGAGAGAACTTGACTCGAAAAAAATTGAATAAAATTACTGTAAAGTCATAATTAAAGTCAAAGACGTTCTTGAATTCCATATAATAATTAATTTAATTAATTGTTTTTACAGTTAAATAAACTTTAATTATTTCTAAACCAAAATAGCTTTAATATAATTGAGTTTTTTATTTATTAAATAAATTATATTTAAAAAGTTTGGTATAATTTATGTCACAATTTTTCTCTTTTAATAAAAGACATAATATTTAATTGAATTTTTTGCATTTTTGTTCTCATATTTAATGGACTTAAATATAAAACTTAATTTAATAACTTATTTGTGTCATTAATTCAGACGAAAGCGGAACCTCTTTAGCCTCTAATCGTAAAACAAAAACATTTTCGGAAATACTTAACGAAAAAGCAAAATCTGGACAAAGGATTGGCTATAATTTGCACAAATATATTGACTCTGAGCTCGAAAATGAGAACGAATTGAGATTTAGTTTGGATAATAGTTATGGTAAATATGATTAACAAATTAATTAATCCATTAGTCACTCATATCATTGGATACTTATTTATTTATTTATACTTTTAATGACAATTAAGTGGATTTTCAAATCCATTAATCAATGAAATATAAGTTTAGATAAGAAAAATACTAAAAAAGTGTTCACTCCTCACTCCTCCCTGTTTTTTATTCTTACTTCAAGTTTAATATCAAATATTAATAGAATTATATTTAGGTTTTTATTTTATGATTTTTTACGATAACTCTTATCTGCGCTTATCATTCATTGGGCTTAATGTAAATTTGAGTTTAGTTTTAAATTCTTTGGTATCGCTTTAGTTGTATGACTAGTCCTCTAATTGAATGAGAAATATCCAAAAATAGTATTTTTATTTCGTTTATGTGTTTCCAATTTTATTTATCCAATACTAAAGTTCACAAAACTATTAATTTTACAAAAATTGCTTTTCCTTTAAAATTGATTAAAACTATTTAATAACTCTTATAAATGATATTTCTATTAAAGAGAAAAAATAATCATAATTTATGTCATATAAAACTGGTATTTATTTGAGTTAACTGTTTATGTTTGCTATAACTAAGTTATAATGATATGCAATAAAAAACGAATTCCTTTTTATTCAGATATCATTGAAATTAGAATTTTTTTCTTATGATATTTGAAATGCTTTTGCATTTGTTAGTAATTAGTGTTCACTCAAATAGTTATTATAAACTGTTATTTCCGTTAAGTTTTGTAAAATTACATTCAATAAGTGAGTCATTAGAGTTACTGTCACTCAACTATCGTTTCAAGCATTTGATAGTTATTGAGTTTACTTAACTATTGAGTGCTCATAACCATTATATTTGATCCGACACTAAACTACAGTTACGTTAAATTGATTTTTTGTGGCAAAACTTATTTTTCGAGAACTAATTATTGACTCAACTCTTTGTGTTTGTTTAGAATCTAATGATAATAACGACAAAAATTCTGACGAAAGCTATAAATCTGAAAACGAAAGTATGACTGACGACAACAAACAGAACATTCATTTACATAATAATAATAATAATAATTTAGGAGATGTTATAGTATTTGATACCTCTTTATTAGAAGAGTTTAGTTTTAACCACTCGAGACAAGAGAGTAGTGAAGACTCTTTTATTGTCAATATTACTAATAATAGAAATAATTTTTCCGAAAATAATTGTGAATCAGATGAGAAAAATGAACTCATTTTAACCAATAATAACAACATTAATATTAATCACGAAATCATTAATAAAAATGGAGACATCGATGACATCGATGAGACTAATAGTGACAATAATGTTATTGAAAGGGATGTTAACCTAAAACCAGACAAAGTTAGGGTTGAGATCAAAGATTGGAAACAACAAAATAGTGAACAACAAAGAGATAACGTTTTAATGTATTTATTAAAACAAGAACAACACCAAAACCAACACCACTTGACTTCTGACGAAGAGGTGAGTCATCTCAACAGTAGTTATGACGCGGAAGAAGATGAAGAGGACGACGAAGAGTTGGAGAGACTCCGATTAGAACAGGAAAAGAGTTTTAAGGCTAAGCTATCGGCGTTTGAGAGTTTGGCCAAACAGGAGGAATGCATTTCTACCAATAATTACAACAATTGTATTAACAATAAATTAAGTAATAATAGACTTAAGGCCAGAGAGGACTCAAAGAGACCGCCAGCAGTCGAAGAACTCATTCATAGCGAACAACAACAGCTCAGAGAAAGACCTCATTATAACAATCAATATGAGGACAATGACAGCGATAGTGAAGAAGTAGTTAACGCACGGATACAACAGTTGCATATCGAAAGACAAAGAGCACAACGACTTCAAACAAATAATATAAATGAACCACAAATTCAACACCAATTGCAGCCAATGCAACAACAACTCCAACAACAACCCCAACAACAATTACCGCCACAGCAACAACAAGTGCAAACACAACAATTACAACAAGCAGTACAATCACAATCACTTCCACCAAATGTTATTTATCAGTCAATGAACTATAATCAGAATCCGTCCCAACAGTTGTCACAAACACCTCAACAACACCAACAACAGCGACAGTTCGAACAACAACAGTATTATCTGATGGATGAGTCGATTGTCAAACCAAATCCGACACCAGTGAGAAGTCCTCAACCTATAAGAGGAGGACCAGCTGTGTCTCCACAGATCCAACACAAACCACAGCCACAACTGCCATACAAACAGCCAATTCAACCCCAGGAACACCTCTATGTCAATCAGAAGCAGCTTTTCAGTAACCAAACACAAAATCAATTTTACGAACCCATCGAATCTCATCAAAGGTTTTAATACTACTTAACTTAATACTACTTTGACTTTAATTTAGAATTTTTGGAATATTTAGATTTGGTTCAGAATATTATGATTCGAGTTTAGATATAACACAACAAAATACACAACAATTACCACCAGAAATATGTGCACAACAGCCTCAGCAAAGGGAGGCCACATATTCGGCGGCACACAACCAGTATTTATATTACCCGAAGCCGTACGCAAATAAGCCCACAAAACAAGTGCCCATTCAAAAGCCAGTTATGGCAACAAATCAAAGAACACCACAACCACAACCTCCAGCCGTTAAGCAGGCAAAACCACAGCCAACACCTAAACCACCCCAACAACAAAGTGGTTATAATCAAAACCACTGGTTATTACAAGAAGCAGAACTTCGGCGCCAATTGGCGACAATACCCGCCCAGTCATCGATTCCGTCTACAGTGTCCGCCACTCAAAGGCCGACCACAACCTCATCAGTACATAAGTCTTCTCCAACACCACAAAAAGGTATGCTCTCAGTGTCGGGTAAGAAGAAGTGTTCGTCGTGTGGCGATGAGTTGGGCCGAGGATGTGCTGCAATGGTTGTCGAGTCACTGTCGCTCTATTACCACATCAACTGTTTTCGTTGTTCTGTTTGTAATATTCAATTGGGTTTGTATTCAATTATTTTCCATTCATTTCTGTTTGCATTTTAATTACTTCTATTACTAAATATCAATTCACTACAAAAAACAAAAAACTACTATAAAGTTCATTATAACCCATAATAATAGACTTATATTTGCATTAGTCTGAAGTTCAAACAACTCTTTCAAAACTAGTCTAACAATAGTCTAACAGTGTTTTTAATCTCTAATTTTGGGAATAATTTAGTTTTTATAATAAATACTTATTGAATGCAATCAATGTTTGAGATTATAATCAAATGTAATATAAGTCGATTGAGTGAACTGAGAGCTTATACTATAAAAACAGATTATATGAGGAGATTAGACGCTAAATATGTTTTGATTATAGATTTACTTGTGTTACTTAACGGCAATTATCTTAAGCCCACATTCTTTTGAATTACAATAAGAAAAAAAAATTTAATTTCAAGTATAGAAGTAATAGAAGTAATGATTTATTGTTTTTAAAATGTGTTTATCGGAGAAAAACTTAAAATATTTTGTATATAAAAGTAGATAACAATTTCAATTGTGTTTTTTATTTCAATCCCGTAAAAAAGCACAGATAAGAAAATTAAATTTTTGATGTTATTTATGCCAAAACAACGCTTTGCTTAATGTCTCGAATCAAACATTTGTTGTTTTTTTAAGAACTCTTTTCAATAATAGCAGATTTGGATCTAATTTTTATTTATATATAATTTTCAATACAAAGAACTGGTTATACTATACATTATGTGTGCTATTTATAAACAAAATTATGATAAATGTGTAGTTCATGGAATATAAATGAGTTTTATAATTCTTATCAACAATTTTCTAACTTTTTTCTTATGTTTGAAGACTTGAAATCAAGTTTTTCATTATTAGAAAAAATTAATAATAATATATTACCCCAAAAGAGAGCTCAGTTTCGTTTTAAATATGTTGTGTTTGTTTTTTTATTACAGGTAACGGTACTGTTGGCACTGATGTTCGCGTTCGTAATCACAAACTTCACTGTCAGAACTGCTATTCAAACGATGAAGGTTTTCATATTTAGCTTTTTTTTATTAATATAAATACTTTTTTACTTTTTCTTAAACTCTTATTAAGTTTTTCCTTCTATTGAGTGATTGATTGACTTTTAATATTACGAAAAACTATTTTTATTAATATTTTTTCTCTTTTTTTAATTGATTTACAGCCGGTCTTAAATTTAGTCGCGTTTAAACTCTTAGACAACTATTTTATTCAACGAAAAATCATTAAAAACTTTGTTTTATTTTACATCAAAAGCATTTCTCATCACAAATATATCACAAAAGAGTTTTGTTTATTAAACAAATTATTATTATATAAAACTTTAAAATAGATTATTATTTACACATTTTATTTACCCTTCGATTCAGTACTAATCAAGAAAGTGATCATTAGTTTTGTGGTTCTCTTTCTTGAGCTTTAATTGAGTATTATTTCTAATAATTATAATTATTATTAATTATTAATAGTTATATTCAATATAACAATCACTTAATGTGCAAAACTTGTTATTCATTATAAGAAAAAAAGACAAAATTGTGTTAATTATGAAACAAAAGAAATGATTTTATTATTATATTTTTCAAACTTAAGGCAATACTATTTGTATTAAATTTTTCAAATATTATGTGCAGTTATTTATGCGATAAATACCTATTTGTGTCCACAAACCAAACATAGAGTTAACTAACAATCAAATCCGTTGTTTATAACAATTGTATTATTAATTTAAAAATGAATTTTTGGAAAGAACTTAATTTTTTTGTACTTTTAGAAAGTTTTTTATCACTTAATTTAATCGCTCTGTTATTCAATCAATTGATAACAATTTTTTAGACCTTTTTTATAGACAATTAATCGTTCGATTAAACACTTTTTCTGTAATTTTTAATCCAATTGAGTCTATATTTTGACAATTTTTATATTAATAATTGTTTTATTGAAAAATGAATGAAAACTTTAATATAAAGTGAAATAAAAAGACTAAAGTTATCAATAGTTTACCAATGATTTCAAGTTATTTACAGCTCATTATATCCCAAGAGTTGTCTCTTTTATATAATTGAGTGCTAAGGAGTTTTCACAAATGGTATACAGAGTAGTATTACCTTATTTTGATGTCTATTACTAAAATGGAATACCAAATGATAAGTGGGTTAGAGTTGAACTCAATTATACAACATTTTAGTGCCAATTATTTCTCTCAAATCATATTTTAATTAAACATTTTTTGTGTCAATTTGTTTACTAACAATTGAAGTAATGGTAAGAAAAGATGAATGAGTCAAAAGCTGTTATAATTGTAATTACATTGACTTAA
>JAQGCF010000157.1:0-13087 GCA_034699405.1 Hermanniella punctulata | reverse complement strand
GCTTGATCATTCAAAAATCTGATCAAGTAAATGGAATCAGTTAAAAAAATTAATCGATATCTCTAAAATGGTTTCTCAAAATACTCACCTGTTAAGCGCCAGTAGTAATTTAAATGTAAAATTTCCGAAATTTTGTTAAACTCTAGTACAGGTATAACTTGAGGTAAAAGTATGGTTTTAGATTCTTTAGAAAGGTCTTAAAATTGTCTACAAGTTTGCCATTGGTTACTTTTACATTTCATGACTTACCTCTATTCCTTAGGCAAAAACATTATTTTCAATTGTTATCTTTAAAAAATCAATTAAAAATTATTTAAAATAATTAATATTAGAATATTGATAAAAGCCATAGAAAATAATGTTTTTGCTTATAGAACACAGGCAAGTAATATAATTTAAAATTAACCAATGGCAAACTTGTAGACAATAGCGCATGATAGCGCTCAAACACAAGAAAAACAAATACAGTACAATGACCCCATTTATTACATAATATAACTGCATACACTGTGCTCAAGCATACTATAATAGAATAAAGCGCTCAAACACGTGCAAAACAAGTACATTGTACCCATCATTTTTAGCTAAACGCGCAGTATTCAAGCATATTCTATTTAATAGCATAATTTTAAATGCAGTTTTAAAGCATACTTTAAATAGCACTCAAATACATACAGAACAAGTACAATGAACCCATTTATTACATAATTTAATTGCATATATTGTCTTCAAGCATACTGTAAAAGTATATAGTGCTCAACAATATATTGAGCCCATGTATTAGCACAACCCGCAGTCTTCAATCATACTTTAATTACTATATTATAATATTAAATGCATATACAGTACATTGAACCAAAATCACACATATAATTCAATACAATTATACATATATCAGTAGATACCTAACCCTTTTAATTGTCAAATGTCTAAAAAATAACTCAAGCATAGCATAATTAAGGAAGTATGTTTAGATAAACTAAGAAAAGGATTTCAAGTTCAGTGACAATGAACTTCTTTTTCTGGTATATAATCATAGAGAAAAATGTTATATCATTCTTTCGAGAATGTCGAAAACTCAAGAGATAGAAGAATGATTTCAAAACAAATATGATATGAGTGTATTTGAAACGTTTGTTTTTTATAGAGCATTACTTGAGAATAGAATTCAAAAACCGTGTATACCTCATGAGATCGAAGAATATTGTCGGAAAGAATTTGATATTAGTGTGTATGACATGTTCCCCCGTTTTATTTATTTAGTACTTGAGGAATCTGAGGAACAAAAGTAAGAAAAAGTGAAGAAAAAGCAGAAGAAGGAAAAGTAACAAACTAATTGTCAGCTCGAATCAATGGCGAAACTCTTTCATCACTCTTACTATATTAGTAAAATTTTAACTTTTTGTCAAATTGCGAAACATTAAAAAATAAACTATTTTTTGATATTTTGAAATTACTTTTAAAATAATGGATATTCCAAACATTTATAAACTTATTTTTGTTGAATTATAAGAATGCCTTTTAAAATCTAATTGTAATTCTTCTAATACTTGTATAAAATTCTAAAACACGTACATAAAATAAATTACTTAATATATATTTTGCTAATTAATGCATTTGATAAGATTTGTTTCAATTATTTTAAGATGACGTCTGTTTATCTATTCAATCCATTTCTAAGTACAGTACAAATGTTACAAATAATGGCAGAAATTGCAAATCTATCTCTGTTTGAGACGAAAATCATCTAAATTTTAAAGAAACGAATGAAGAAATGGAGCACTTATTGCAAATAAATGAATACAAATCAAAATTCGATGAGCTTAACAAAGATTGTATCTGTGATCAAATGCAATATAAATCAACAGTTATATCAAACTAGTACTTCATGATTATATATATTCTTCAATATAATGACAGCAGGAGATGTTTTGACCATTAAAGATCGTTTCTCAATAGGATTCTATAGGAGGAACCGCCATATTGTATATTGGAGTGAATATCAGTAGAGTTTTCAACTAAGACTCACAATAAAAGTTTGAGAATAACGTAATGTAATGCATATTCATAGAGAATTATTTTACACATGTTTACAACACATATAAGATGCAAACATATGGCATATCAAAACCAAAATAACCTAAACATGACAGAATTGAAGGGTAAAACTATTGACAACTTTATATAAATGTTTGCATTAAACTTGTAAAACATCCAAAACGATAAGCCTTTTGATGTAAAATGTTTTATCTCTTCAAAAATATTTAAACAAAAGAAGAGCTATAAATGCATTAGAATTTGCAAAATATCAATATTTTCTGTAAATACATTTTGTAAGCTTATAAATACATACTATACTGTACGTACTCTACTCTTTAAGTGTATATCTATCTAACTTGCAGTATTCGATCATTGAAATAGTTAATAGAGATTGAGTATTTTAAAATGGATAAGCTCTAGGTGTTGCAAAAACTGATCTGATAGAAACTCAGGTAATCTACAAATACAGCACAAACTCTTTTGAAAGCTCTTTAGTTGTTAGAATATTGTTATGAATGCTATTTCGGTGAGAGAGTCGTATATCACTATATGTGGCCAAACAATCAATCATCAGTTTTAGGCCAAATCGTTATAAAATGTTATGTATTAGTCATACTGTCGTTATAAGTTATTATATAATACATAGTTTTCAAAATAAGTCAAATAAAAGTCTCGCAATAATTGAATGGGATTGTAATTTTCAAATTGATATAAAATTTGATTCAAAAAATTGTTAATTTAAAAAAAAATAGTTTATACAAAAATTATTTTATAAATCAATACAGAACTTTGAGAAATGCACAGATTATGACAATGCGATCGATCGAAGAAATTATAATAAAAATTAAATATAAATTTTAAAAAATCAAATTCTGTACAAATAGTTTCGTTTTAAAACAGTTTTAAAGACTAATTGTGTTAAATATTATTTTAAATAATCTGTTGATTAGACTAACATTGTTTCCTGACTTCCCATTAAAAACGCAAACTTCAAGTGCAAGTGTTGTTTTTGACTTTGAACATTACAACAGAGAGCATCGAATAGTTGTTCTCTATATCGCGACACATAGACTTAGAGTACTCTCAAAGCATTAGGTATCCACTTCTCCCGCTTACGACTGTTTTTAAGTTTAAGACAAATAAATATATTAAACCGAATGCGAGATAACTATAAATAAATCTTACGAGTGATATCTGACTCAATGATTGGCGGCAATGTTGCAATTTCCTGATAGTACTTCGACACCATTTTTTCAGTAAATTGGAATATTACGAGCAAACAGCAGTTTATTGGATGGCGAGTCCTTTCCCAACCTTTGCTCTGTTGTCGAACACGAGTCGCGATTTGTTGTGAAGTGAATGGGAGTCAAACAAATGCTTACTTATCACGAATTGTAAACGATTTCTGATATTCCAAAGTATCGATAAATACTAACAGAAACGAACGGTTGTGTATGAGTTGCTCGAAGTGAGCCATCGATTCTTCGCTATTGAATGGGTGGCCATTAGAGTGCTGTACAGAATAATACACAATAGTATAGAATTGTATTAATTATAAGTAAATGGAATTATATTATTCAATAAGTATAGCATAAGAGGGAATTGAGGCTTACTTTGTAGTCAAGAGAGATAGGACTGCCATTATCTCGTAAACCCGGAAAGAAGACTTTGATAATATAGGCTCTATGATCGAGTGTGGGTATGCCAGTGGTATGTAAATCGTTGTTTAAGTTAGTCATATCAGTTTTCAATTCAGCGAACGCTTGTTTACACTCAGATCAGACGCTGTTTTCCAGAGTATCTATTTGTAATTGGATGCGTTTGTACTCCCGTTCATTCTGAGAGCTCTTGTGTTTGAAAATAGCCAAAACAATTAAACTTAATAGCATTAGAATAGCATCGGTAGCAACAAAGCATCCAATCACTAGTGGTGGCAATTCATAAGCAGCTGAGACTTCGTATCGTAAATAACCGATTTCGTAGCGCAGTTAGAGCCCACCCGTACCTGATGTTATGAAGAGATTTGTTTAAAGTTTTTTTTATATTTTTATAACTTGTAAAACATTTCTTTAATCAAAGCACTGATAAGCGTTTATTGAGAGAGGAATAATTGTTTAATTGCCAAAATTTTGAAATAACTAACAAAATAATAATTTAATTATTATTAGAAATTTACTATAGTGCGCTAACACTTAAACACCGAAAATAGATATCTTAAAAGACTATAAAATATCAAAAATTAGTATTGAATACAGTTTTACAATCTTTGAGTTTACTTAATATAAAGTTAACTCAAATTTTATTTAAAAAGAAATTTATTTTTTACTTAATTTTCAATTAAACAAAAATTAGTAAAAAATGATTGAAATAATTTAATAAACGGAGTGTTTACTCACCACAACCAAAGGCAGGGAAGTAGTAAGCTATTCCTTCTCTCGATTTCATCTTTGAATGCATTTTAATGTGTTTTTAATATTTTGACAAATAAATTGTGACAAAAAATTTAGTTTTGATATTGTAGGAAAAGTTATTTGATTTAATCACCACATATATAAATCAATATATACCAAAAAGAGTAATATTTACAATGCTATTACTAAATATGTACATTAAAGAATAAGCCTAAAATTAAAATATAATTAATTACAGGTATTTGATTTTAATTAAATAGATATATTTAATGACCTTTAAAAGGGTTAGTGTTATTATTTATTATAAGTCGCAAATTCGGTGAAATCTCTTTCAAAGTACAAAAAGCTCTTTCAAATTTTTTCTCTAAATACAGTATTATTTTATCTTCAGTTCTCATCTTTGCAACTTTATCAAATAATTCTATAATTCCTTCGTTAATATTTGTGCATTCACATATTCTAATATTGCTTATTCTTTTTAACTTTTGACTCAATGACGCCAGCATTTTTAATATTCGGCATTAATGCCAAATGAAGTAATTTTAATGAAGGACATGTTGCTAAAGCAATTAGTGATTCATCAGTCAAAGACGTGTTCACAAATCTTATTTCCTCAATATTTTTTAAATATTTTGGTATCTTTGAAATAGATCTCTCGTTGATTTGAGAGACTTAAACGCTACCAATTGAAATCAATTTCAGTTTTGGACAAGTCATGAGTATTGGAATAAGTGAGCAATCACTTAAAACACGTTGTTTTTTATGTTGAGGGTTTTCCAAAAGTGATAAATATTCTAAATTGTTAAGTTTTGTAAAATTATCTAATGTGCCTAATTGAGTAGAATTAAAGCACATTTCAAATTTTTTAATCTGAATCATTTGTCCTATTGGAGACCAATCAACATTATGATAATTGCTTACAACTAATTATAAATGTTTACAATTTTTGCCGTGTTCATTTATAAGTGCTTGAAGAGAAATCGTCATATTATTCAATCCAAGCCGAAGCTTTTCAAATTTTGATCCTAACTTATTTAGGGAGTGTCCCTTAATCTCATTTCCTGGCAGCATAACATATAAAGCTTCGAGATTATGTAATTTTTCGCATAAAATGTCAAAACTATTTTCATCAATATTACATCTATTTATATCTAACGAATGTATTGTGGAAAATATACTGTATTAGCATAAAAACCTTTCAAACTTATTCCAGGACATTTATTGAGATTTAAGCTTTTAATATTTGGCGTTTGATGTTTTATTATAGAGATGAACTAATCGGATAATGTAAAATATCTAAGGTTAAGGTATAAAAGTTGGGACATAAATTCATCAATTTATTGAATTTTTTTGTAGTTCATAGGTGACATTTGTATAGAATTTGTGTATAACAAATTTATTGTTGTTTCTAAATAATTATCAATATTTTTTCTCAAATACATGCTAACACACCGAATTGTGATTAAACGATTCCACCGTTGTGATTTACATATTTTTCCATAAATATATGGAATATCTCTGGAGGCATATCATTAATTGATAGAGAGCTCATTTTTCACCTGCAATAAATTTAAATATTAATTAAATAGTGAAATAAAAGAAAATATTTCTAAAATGTTAACTTTAGATTAGATTATATGCAATACAAAAATTCATTCAAAGTTTAAGAAATATCTCATAATAACTAACAAAATTGTATAACTAAAAAGCATAAAAATACCTGCAAATTATAATAATTAATTTAAACATTTTTTCAAAATTCTTTCCCTAAAGCAATGATTGCAGATTATTATATTAAATACTTGAGAAAGGCAATAGAGAACAATCTTTAATATATAAAGAAGAGTAATCGATGGCTTTACAATAGTATATAATAACAAAACTTATAAACTCAGTGTAGTGTTATATTGAACATTATTATATAATTACAAATAATTAATTTTGTATACATTTTTAATCTACCGTTCCCAGTCAGGCCCATCGCAGACCATTCGCGTATATAGCCCGGCATTACAACTATTATTGTGGCACATACTCTAGGAGTAAGGATCTCCGAAGGGACACTGGAACTATGCCATCAGCTCGCAGTAGTTGTATACTGGTTGCTACAACTTCTGGGTGACAGGACAGTCAAAAACCATCTTACAGATAAGTGTATACAAAAATCCGATATAAATAAAAATAGTTTATTGCGAACAATTAGTTTTATATTGTCTTTACAAAAAGGGTTTGACATTCTAATTTAAAATACACCCCTGTTAAAATATAAACTACCAATAAAATTAATCTAAATAAATATATTTACAATAGAGTTTTATATTAGAGTTTTACATTCAAAAAAATTGAATTCCGGCCATTCTTGTTGAACTCGATTGACGCTGTCGTCAGGGCTGGTTACGTCCATAGAGAGGTGGGCGCGTGTGTGTAAGTCGTCAGGGCTGGTTACCTCAGTAGACCGTGGGTGCGCGTGAGCTTTATGTTGTCGTTAGGGTTCGAGACTAAGAAGCCGGTTGTCGCGTCTGTTGACTTGTCAGCTGTAGTACCTAAGACAGTGATTGCTCATGACTGTGTGTCGTCAGGGCTGGCTAACTCCGTAGACACTAAGACCGTGCTGTTTGTTGACTCTTTTGAGAAGTTGCTGAGAGTTGCTGCGAAACTGTGAGTGAGAGTGTTCTTCGTGGAGTGGATCCAGAAGGTAAGAGTTACAGTGATTTAAGTTCTAGAAGGTGAGAGTCATAGTGGGTTAAGTGTGATGGTGAGACCGATTTGCATCTAACAGATGTTGTTCACGAGTTCTGTGAGAGTTTTTGTGGTAATGGATGAGCGGTTTACTGACTTAACTTTGTTGAGTTTGTGGAGCTGTGGTGAGTTGTGTCGAGTTGTGCTGAATTGTGTTTAGCGTTCACTCGTTGGTAGACGTTTTGAATTGAGTTTTATTGAAATGGAAGATGTGATTCTCTACAATGAAATCGTATCCGAAGTATAGGTTCTGTGGATCATTTTGCTGTGATCCTACCGACTGCGCCATAGGTTGTGAACCGTGGGTTGAGGGCAGAGAGATTCAAATGTTGATCGCTCTGACACTCAATTGGGGTCACTAAGAAGAACCAAATAGTCGTGGCTTTGGAAACGGTGGTTAAATGGTAGATCGGTTTTTAGTGAGACACTAACACAAGGAACCATTCATTGAATCAAACACGAGTCAAATAACAGTAGTTTTACACTTAACAAATGAATATTTTATTGAAAGAAATTAGTACATGTTTTGCTGTAGAAATATAATGACGAAGTCCTGGATAACAGAGTGTAGAGCGGTCTGTTTTAGGCAGGTATGTATGACATACTGTACTGTAACATAAGTTAAGTTTATGCGGATTAACTTAGAGTTAACTATAGGATTGGTTACTGTTTGATAAGTGAGTTAACATTGAGATTACATTGAGTGAATGTGACAAACATTGGGTGAATGTGACTGAAATTTCGTGAATGTGTTTAACATTAGTTGAGAGTGACTAACATTGATTATGAATATTTAACAGTGACTGTGACTGTGTGTGTGAAAACGTGTGCTTGGTTTAGGTGAGAGTGTGATTGCACGTGTTATGCATTTGATGAGACCGTTCTGACATCATAACAATTAGTTCGTGTACTTGACATTGATGACGATCGTTCTACAAACTGAAATAATCATGAGTGTGAACTGCGGTTCACCTTAACTTGAGGTAAATATATGGTTTTAGATCCATTAGAATTGGTTTGAAGTACCCTACAAGTTTGCCATTGTTTAGTTTTATGTACCTTGACTTTCCTGTAATTTATAGGCAAAAATATTATTTCCAATGGCTTTTATTAAAGAAACAATTTTAAAATTTTTTAATAAAATTAATATTAAAATATTAATAAAAACCATAGAAAATAATGTTTTTGAGAATGGGATTTGACTATAAATTACTAAACCAACTCTTGATATTTTGCAAAAAAATCAAACAATTTTGGAAAAATTTAGAGTAATTTATATTATATGGATTTTTAACTACACTTTTTTAGTCACTTTCCACTACCCCACTCACCCCTCTCGGCTGTTAACCAAAGAAAAATTCTTCTTTATTATTCATCAAGGAATTTAGAAAATTGAAAATTTTGAAAATTTTTAAGAAAAATTAAAAGTTTAATCTCGTTCTAATATAAAGAGTTCTTTGGAAATGACGAGCCATATTATAACTTGAAAAGTGTAGTTAAATTAATCTTAATTCAAGCTTGTTTATTTTGTGCGCGCTTTTGTTTCGTCGAAAACTTCTTCAAATCACAACACATGAAAGAAGAGGAATACCTTATTTTGGATGAATGGTTCAAATATATCGTTAAGAATGAGAACCATATAGGAGTTGATCTCATTATTTATTTGAGAACAGAACCCGAAGTCGTTTTCGAGAGAATTCAAAAACGCGGCAGAAGTGAAGAAAAAACCTAACAATTGATTACATGTTTAAAATTTAGTAATTTTTAATAGGATATTTTCCTATATAGTAAAGCAATGTGTATTAAAGGAATAACAAATGTGTTCCAACATGGAGATTTTTATGAGTCTGTACAAACCTTTTTCTATATGTAATAACAATTTTAAAATCTTATATGTCAAAGAATGACCCATTCCTTTTTCCTTGACACTAGATACAATTCCTGGATTGTTCAGGCGAATCCTGGACACCTGGTAACGCAATATTTCAGGTTAATTAAATATGATTTCATGACAGCTCTTGGGATTTGTTTAGATTTTTGATTTATTAGTAATTTCATAATTTGTTATCATTTCTATTATTATTTTAACTCAATCGAGAAAAAAAATCAAAATCAAAGTATTTTTATTATAAGTAAAGTAATAAAAATATAAATTATTTGTTATAAGCGTTAGAAATATCTATATACAGTCGGACCTCGAAATAGGGGACCTCGATATAAGACAAACCTCGATATAAGAGAGAGTTTTCTGAAGCACCGGCAGCCCCTATGGGTGCTCTAATGTTAAATAACCTCCAAATAAGAGAATTCGAAATAAGAGAAACCTCGAAATAAGGGACAAATATTTACTGTACCCATAGTATTAACAGTACCTCTATATAAAAGAATTTTTTAATGAACTATAATTCAAAAAACATTTAAGCAAAAAAACATAGTTTACTTATTGAAAGAGGTCATCAAGTTGATGGGTAGGAAGTATTTTTAGGACCCTTCTAAGGCCAGAAACATTGTCTCATAAAAATGCTATAAAATACCAAAGCCTCCTAAAAATGAGGAAAAATTGTCTCTTAAAATTGCAATAAAACATCATACCTCTTATATCCCCCCTAGAAAAGTCGATGCTTGAGGAAAACTTATTGAAAACATTTTATTTCTAACTATGTTAAACAAAAGGCAGAGAAAGAGGTTTACTTTGTTTTACGGTTAGAAAACGGTTTTTCAATTATTTGACAGTAAGTGTCCGAATGTGCAAATCTTAAGACAATTTAGTGATGAAGGGATGTAAAATGTCTTAAACAATCTAATATTACTGATTATTTGATAAATATTTGAATTTATATAGTGAAACATTGATTTAGATATGTATTTACAAATGCCTTCAATGTTCTTTTTTTTAATTATAGCCCTCGATATAAGGCAAACCTCGAAATAAGAGACAAAATTTTTCTGCACCAAGAATTCTTTTATTTCGAGGTCCGAGTGTATATCTGCTTATATTGTCTAAGATTACATGCGTTAAGAAAATCTCATTCAAATCTTAAGTATTTTATGCATTATTTGTAAGCTATACATGTATTTTACAATATTGAGTCGACTTTAATTTCTTTTATATGTTATTTGCATATAATCAAAATCTAAATAAAATTATATAATTTGAGTTCACATAACTTTATCATAACTTTTAATCGTAGATAATCTTAAACTTAAATTCGTTCGCAGTGTTATATTTTGTGACACTTCAAGTTAGCCAAAGTTTATTTCTATTGAATTCATATTTTATTTGTTACAAATAATTGTGAAAATGCAAATACACAATACTTACTGAGATAACTAACTTATTATACATTGTAGTTACTCTAATAAACTTTTGGTTTATGTTAAAATTTTTTAAGGCTATGAAAACTCTAGTAAATCATAGGAAACATATTTCAAGGCTATAAAAGATATTAATATTTTATTGTGTAAAAGTATTGTAAAACTTTTATAAACAGTTTAAATTTTAGCATTAATAAATGTAACTAAAAAATAATATAGATAAAAATCAAAAATTAATTAAAAATTTAACCCAAATTCTGAAAAAATAATTTATAGAGCTATTACTATTAGTTATTTTCTGAGAAACCTAATGTAGTTATCATTAAATAAAATAAGATTAAGAATAAATTTAAGGTGTGTCTTTAATAATAAATTCATATGTGTTACAAATTTAATTCTTTAATTTAGTACAACTATCAATTATGAATAGTGACCTCCAAGTTTTATACAGTAGTGAATATTTTATAACAAATCCTATAACTCAGTTAATCAAGCAATGCATTTCAATTAACAGCCATAGTGACTATAATATTTGTAAGATTTGGTTAGTTTTTCAAGTCCAGTGATTAGTATCTAGTGCTCACTGTATATCAAACTTAATCTCTAGATCTTTTCTATACATTCAAAATATTTAGCTTTCATTAAAAAATTTCAATAAAATTAAAGTAAAATGTAAAAGTAGTCCATGGCCAACACTCTTACCCATTATTAACATAACTTTTCATAAAATATGTGCTTTAAGTTCTCATTTAGAAATCTTTCAAATATCTCTTCAATCTATTTTTATAGGCGTGTTTGAGAGATATTTCTTATAATTAATTGTTTTTATTTATAATGAGATTCTACTGTCACTGATCTCAGCCTATATTTAATTAATACTGTATTTGAAAAATTGCAAAAATTATATATTGAATGATAAGGAAAACTTTTCTTTTAATTTCATATTACAAAACTATAATAAATTTCTAGATTAGCCCATAAAACTATTAAAGTTTAATAAGAATTCCAAAAGCTTATTATATGAATAGCTTATGTCTAATTACTTATTAAGATTAATATTAGTAGTGTTAAAGATCAAGGCAAAGGTGCGTTTCCATGAGGTGTATAAAAATTGCTGATCAAATACATTACAAAAAAAATTAACAATAGGAATTTTAAATTTGAAAGTTTGAGTATATTTTTTGTCATAATTATATTTTAAATTTTATTCACATAAAAGTTGGTTTTATACTTTATTTCAAATATATTTTAATTAAAAATAAGTTCTATTAATATCTTTTAATTAATATTGACATTGAACTTTTATATTAAAAGTACCAGAACGGATAATAGGATTTATCAAAATGATTTAATTCATATATTAAGTACACAGTGAGAATTTTATTAAATTTAACAATGCTAGACAAGACACTAAAGTTGATGATGAAAATTCAAACTTTAAAGGAAGTAATAAATGTTTTAAAACAACAATTAACAATTTATAAAATTAGCTTTGATTTGGAAAATAAATATAAAAGCGATTTTTTAGCGAAAAGTAAGTATTTATTATTGATTTTAATGAAAAGTTTTTGTAATATAACTTATATTTTATATTGAATTTTAAAACTTAAGTTCAAAATATGGAACTACCAATAGACAAACTAATTTTAGAAGCCCTAAAAAAGTTGGAAATTACTCCCTGTTTTAACGATTAGGATTAAAAAACTTTGCTTGTGGCCTCAGAGTAAAAACTTACGGAAATAGAAATGGATTATCTTCAATATAGCAATAATACTCATGATTCAACTCATACTAATGATTGACAATTAATAGGTATATCACTGAATAAAAAAAAGTTTTATGGATAAATCAAAATAAAATATAGTGAATGAAGAAATAATTACAAAAACAATAATTATTAGACTTAATTATAATTTTTAATTTAATTAATGTTTTAATATTGTGCTCTATTTTAAAGGTTACGCAAAAACCTTGAGTTTTGCAATTAATTATTGTTTTATTGCAGTTATTTAGTGCTTTTGTTTTATGAATGTCCAAAAATGTTTGATTTATGTCTAGTCTCTTATAATCACTACTTACTCTATATGGTAAAAATAATCAAGATAACATTTAAAATATAGAGCACAAGAAATGGACATATAATTAATTAATACAGATTTAAATTTAGTTAATTTGTATTTGAGTACTTATTTTAGATATTTATTTCTAAGGCTTATATTTGTATTTAATCAATAATAAAAATATATGTATAAATATTTACTTTACCCCTTTTCTCACTTTTACTCTCTTCTTCTCCCTCTCCACTTTACTAATTCCCTCCCTCTATCTCTTCCCATTTTTCTCCCTCTTCCTTTGCTTAAATTAAATAAATAGACAATATTCTGAAGGATTAGTATTGGTAGTATTTGGTATAATTAAAATGAATATTGTATACAATCATTCCCAATATAGGTGAGACTACAATTAATCTGAAAACGTGTTAAACAAATAGTGTTCTTTTAGGAATTTTGGATAAAATTTTGTATGTATATTCAAAAATGTTTACTTTACATTTTCATCAAATTAAAATTTTAAAACATCTA
>JAQGCF010000156.1:0-13137 GCA_034699405.1 Hermanniella punctulata | reverse complement strand
GAACATCTGAATAATTATTTTATTGGCGAATCAACACTCCTTTCGCACCCAATGAGATACTATCAAATACACTAATAGTTATTTCATTTCCCATTTTTATCAATTAATGTCAAAAATGAATGAAAGTTTGAATTATATAAACATAAATAAAATTACATATACTGTACTTTAATGTGTATTGCATTGTATTAAATATTATGAATTGCTTATATGTATCTTCTTTGATGACTCATTTATAAATTATGGCTGAACTGGAGCACAATTTTTTGCATAAATTATATAACTCTATTATATACTCTATTCTCTGTTCGTATAATTTAATATTTAGAATATTTTATATATTCTTCTATTTTTTAGTACAAATGAATTATAAAGAGAAAAAAAGTAAACATTTTTCATACAAATTTTAATACAGTAGTAAAGTTTTTAAATAAAAGTCTAATATTGTAGACATAGATATAAATTTTCGTTGCTTACTATCAAGAATTAAAAAAAATACTAACAATACTAACATTAGTGGTGTAAATATATTTTGTTTTGTGAAGTGTGTAATAATAATTAATCAATTAATTAGTGATTGCAATAATGATATCTATTTATTTAATTTATGTAATTTATTTATTTTGGAAAAGCATTGGCAGCACTTTTATTATAGACTATCATTGAAAATGTTGATCATTAACAAATAGCATGGATGCCATCTCTGCCATCACGCAATTTCTTGTTTTTCACGGTTTTGTGTCGCCCTGACATTACAAATGAATGCAATTCCTATTTATTTTCTCTTTTTTTGATCTGTTGAAGTGCTTCAGTTAATGATATAACTAGCCATTGGTTTAAGTAGCGCTTCATCATTACTACTTCAATATCTACTTCTAAGTTAAAGTTTGAACCATTGAAAGACATTCGGATAATGTTATGATTCTAATGGCTTTATATATGGATAAATCAGAATCCTTTCAAAGAGAATCAGATTTTATTTTTAATTGCAATATTCACTGAGCTTTTGCACTAATGAATCTTATTTTCTATTGAGGCAATAAAAATAGTTTACTAATAAATCACATTTTGTGTGTCCTTTCAAATGCTTTCAGAAGTGCACATATATAACGATTCGATATAAAAATCTATAAATATTGACTAAAAGTTTTCAATTCTAATATTAAAACTATTCGATTACATGTAATCTTCTACAGAGTATTTTATTAATTTCTTATATCACTTAATTCCTTATCCTCTTAAATCACTTATTTATTATGGACAAGAATTTCCTACTTTGCCTCTTAAGTGGTTTAGAGGTCGAGTTAGAAAATAAATTACGGAATAATGAAATTATATTTAATTATTGACAGTTAATTGAAAATAATAATATTATAAATAGTATTCTTAATTTAAATACATTAAAATCCTTTTTTCTTTTTTTAATCCAAATGATTAGACCTATAAAGATTGTACTGTAAACTAAAAATGAGAGCTCATTTAAGTAGTTGCAGTGCATCTTTAAGTCTATTTTATCTTTTAGCTAAATTATTTTGAAACACAAACAAAACGTGTATTTCCTCAATTGACAAATGACTTAACAATTTTCCACACAAATGGTCACAAATTCAATCACCAAATTATTGTTTAAATTGTTTGTGAACGCAAACAAAACGTGTTCAGTTATCCAATGACAATGACTTAATAATACTTTATAAAAATGATCTCAAATTCATTGACTAAATAATTATATGAATCGGTGTATAAAAATCTATTGTGAAATTGTTTTATGCAAATAATAAATTAAAAAATTAGTCATACATAAAATTTCAGTTAAAATTTTAATTA
Source organism: Hermanniella punctulata (assembly GCA_034699405.1). Taxonomy (NCBI): domain Eukaryota; kingdom Metazoa; phylum Arthropoda; class Arachnida; order Sarcoptiformes; family Hermanniellidae; genus Hermanniella; species Hermanniella punctulata. Next base: position 11,310 of record JAQGCF010000156.1, on the reverse strand, counting down.
AACATGAATTGTATAAAAAAGTAGTACCATTTAACTTAAACAAATACATTTGGTTTTAATCATTTGCAAAATTCTAACATTACTGCACTTTAATTATTTAATGATAAATTGTGTATTAAAACTACTTTTTAACCTTTATAATTGTTAGTCTCATTAAACATAATTTATTTTCTAACTCAACCTCTAGACCACACAAGAGTTGAAAAAACTGGAATTTCTTGTTCATAATAATTTAGTTCCAAAACTATTACATTTACATAAAAATATTTTTAGTTATCTAATAATCACTTTATAAATAGATTTTATTTTTCAGATTTTTAGTATTTAATTTGATTTAACAAATATTAAAATTCTTTTTTATCATATTTCAAACAAAAATTTTAAAATTTGTTTATCATATTATTTATTAATTTAGAGAAATATTATAATAAGAGAGTGAGTTACAAACTATTTCATTGAATTAATTAAATAAAACTCCAATCTTTGGCTTCAATTATAATACTTCTTTAGTAAAATAAGAATTCGGTTACAATTCAAGCCAACAAACATTAGTGTCAAAGCGGACTGAAATTCCCAGCGCTTCTCAATTATATATTGGCTTCAATTAATTTTGGAAACCAATGCATTTACAGTAAAGAATAAAAGTTTCAGTGAAATACTTATTATTGCACATTTGTTACAACGTTTAAAAAGTTCAATTTGTGCTCCACTGAGTTTGCATTAGAGAAGCCAAATGTTAGAGTTGGCAGTAAAGAAGTGGTTTGAATGAAAAAAATCATTTTGTCAGGAAATTTGAGTCATGACTCCTATTACTGCTGAAAAGAAGCACTTTCTTTAACAAATAGTTTATAAATTAAGAGCACTTTTTCTCAAATTATAATTACATTAAATGAAATTCCAATTATTTGTTATTGTGTATAATATAAATACAGATAAATTATGCATTTATTTACCGAACTATTAACCAACAAATTGATCCACAAATTTCCATATTTAAAAAAATATTAATTAATAATATCATACTTTCATTTAGTTAATAATAAATTTTAAAAGAGAGGAATAAACACATAAATAAATGAATTTATTTAAGATTTTTCTTAAATATTATTACTAATTATGCGAATAGACCTAAATCTACAAATTTTGATATAAATATCATTTATAAATGTGATTTGCATTGAGTTTAATACATGAGTTTAATTTATTATTATGTGTTTCATTAATTTAGTACGGGTGCAATAAATACCTTGTACTTTATCTAACATGCTATTATTCTTTACATTGCTACATGCTACTATTCTCCACTAACTTTTGGTATGTTTTATTATACACTATTCCTATAACACTATATATATTTACTTTATAATATTCGTATAATTTACTGAATTTAGTTATCTTCTCAACTATTTATATTAAAATTTCTAAACAATTCTAAATTCTAGACGTTATTAACAATGATATTAATTAGATTTTAATAAAATTAACAAACTATGCATTTAATTTGATTTTTATGAATTTTGTTTTAATTTTCTATTATTTTCAACTGGATAAAAGTTTGTATTAAAGTTTAATTCTATTTAATATAGTTTTAATTGAAATTTTTGCATTGAATTCTTGTGTATTATTGTTATGTCTTAATAAGCATATATTTAAAACACAAAATAGCAATAATACAAGTATTACAAAAGTCAGAAATTATTGATTTATAAAGGTTACACACACATTGGTGTTTGAAACTATGGTCCAATTGAATTTCAGATCTCACTTGCATTGATCATTCACTCCATTCTAGTCTTTATTATACAGAATATTATTATAACACATCAAATTTTTAATCATTACTCGAGTTGTGTGTAAAACAACAAAATAAATACCGGCTCTCATCATATTCTTAGTACAATAATTGAAAAATAGAAGACATTTCGTTTCCTAAACATAATTAGTGACAGAATATTACTTAGAATTAATAATATAATAAAATCATTTGCAAATATTTCTGAATCTATTTATTTAGACTTCTTATCGATAAAATATATACAGTATATGGAATTTTGTCACTCATTTTATCCACAACTTTATAATTTGTGCAATGAAGCATTGGGAATGTCGGTGGTAATCTTTTAACACTAATTTGGCTCAATAGGCCTAGTTTACTCACAAAACTATATTAATATTATTACTTAATTTTCATAATTATTTTTTATTAAAATAATTAAAATCAATTTTCTCTTTAATATAAATTCAAAGTTTCTTTGATTACAATTTAATTAATAGAATAAATGCATTACAATAGAAAAACATGTCTACGAAATAGTCTTTATAGATGTTTTTGTCTTGAAATATAGATTTAAAAATAGGCAAACATAATGGAGAGCATAAGAAAAACTATATTAGCCATTATCGAATGGACCCCCGGCTAATATTACATATCCAATGCTGGATAAATTGTTAGTATAGATCTCATGAGATCTTCAATTCACTGATTCTCTTATATATTCTCTAAATATAATTTGATTGTTGTTCTATCCCTCTGTTATACTACCGCTCTTTTAATTATTGCGCACATGAGGAATATTAGTTTCTCACTTAGAAATAGTTAAGATGTTTTGATACTCAACTCATTTCCTTTTTAAATCCCAAACTCAAATAAATTTTTAATAATAGACTGTTTTGATTCAATTACTCTTTTGCTAACTTTCCTATCCTTTCCAAACCAAATAATTGTTTTAAACATTTATTATTTTTTACAATATTTTTTCTGCAAAAATAGTGAGTTAACAAAAACTATCAATTATTTTAATGAATAATGAAAATATTTTTTTAACTTTAATTTTGTTTAATTTTTCATCCCTGTGTTCTTTAAATATATGAAAATATTATATATAACAAACTCTCCGTTTTAAAACTTTATCTCAAATATTAATAAATCAGACAAAAAGATTTATTATTTCCTATTTATCATCACTGAGTGCTAACAATTTGTAATGATTTAAAACAAACCTCTATTTTATTCATAATTAGTTTTTTCAGGGATTGTAAATCATTGAAGATTATGGTACAGATCATTATTCTTTGTATTAATATTTCAATAATTTGACTTAAATTTAATTAAAAATGTATGAAATATGTGCGAAGTTTAGTAAAAGTTCTTTTAATTCATTTTTACAATACATGTATTTCTGATTACTCTAAAAATGATTAAAACTTATTCTAATCATTGAATTAAAGCTGAGTTTTATTTTTCTCGTTCACAGAATAAACGGAACAAATAATAGCTGAAAGAATGAGAGAAGTTTGAAGAATATATGGCATATGATTGAAACAATGGACGGATGTTTGCTTTTCACTTAAAGCATATCAATGTATGTAAAGGTGACTACAATTTTTGTCTTATTAAAAATACATCTGCTTTGCAATAAATGTGAATTACAGCTACAGCTAATATGGTTGCCATAGCTCTAATTCATTGATAATTCATAGGCATTAATGCATATAACTTGACCTACAATTTTGTAACTCAATGTCTAACCAAGCATTGCCATAATGACCGTTGGGGTCAATTATATTTGTGCTCAAAAAAAGTAAATTTTGATTAATTTTTTAAGCGATCAATAGTAAGTGTGCTGGGATTGAGTCAATAAATAGTCAGCTCTAACCTCAACTCCACAAATCTCTTATTGGTTTTGATCAGACAATAATATCAATAGTTGAGGTGATGTTAGCGGTAGTAATACAGACCAAAATTTCCTTTCATTTTTTCTTTTGTTGTGCAAAAATCGGTTTTTCGGGTCATTCATATGTTTTCCGAATGAGATTCACTTCATAGCGAAGGAAATTGTATTTTCAAATAAGATATATATTTATGCATTAGTAGTATTGATAATATTATTACACAGAATATCGGTTTATATTTTATCTTATATGACGAGAGAATTCAAACTCTGATATCATCTTTTCATCATTTTTTGGTCTCCTAAAGATTTTTGCACTTTTGCTGTTTTGCTGTTAGTTTTTATATGTGAATAACCATAAATAACAATACATAAGAGAACAGAAATGCAGTATATTTTAGAAAATACATAACTTATTCTAAATAAAATACTAAAATACATACATTCATAAATATATAGCTTACGAACACAACTCATTTGTCATTTCTCTCTCTCTCTCTCTCTCGCTCTCGCTCTCTCACTATCTCCCTCTCACTCCCTTCCTTTCTCTCTCTCCCCAACATTTCATATTGTGCCAGAATATGATATTTAGGTTTGGCTATAACTCAACTCATTGAAAACCATTTTGAATGCACTTATAAGAATGCGTCACAAATAAAGCATTGTTGCATTTTTTATGTCTGTTTCTAAGGAGTAAATTTTTTTCTGTCTTTCAGAGTAATGAAATACACAAAAAATGACAAACATTTATCATAAGTGATGCGCTTAGAAATAATATTCAAACTCATATCTGGGCTTCAATAAGAATTGTTCTCAAATTTCTCTTTTTTGAAACATTTTTCACAAACTCACGAAAAAATTAATAAAACTCAAACCTATTATTATTGCTATTCTCCAGGAATGGAGTATTTCATTAGTTGTTGAAGGATGGATAAGACTAATAAAATAGTTGAGTTATCTGTATCTGTATTTAACTATCTATATAAAAGTGATGCATAACAGTCAAAATTTTGTTAAGTGTGTACTGCGTTGGATATAATCCATGTTTGACTTAAATTCTATGCATTACACTTTTTAGTATAAGTGCTGTATAGTGTATGTCATTGATTAAAAGACAGCAAAATAATGATGAAGTATTGGTAAGATTTAATATATAGTATATCTTTATTGGTCATAAAATAATTGGTTCACTTCTAATAAGTGTTATCATCAAAAGTACATTTAATAAACAGAGACAATAGTCTTATGTTGAGTTGAAATCATAGAAACGTTGACACGACTCGCGTGTCTCTACATTATAAGGCTTATGATTGTTTGATGCCTTTTACCAGTTTCTAGCATTGTTTGACAAATAACCCCATTAGCGCAAAGTCCAAAAGTATTTTTGGTATCCATGGATTGATGTAAAATACACGCAATGGAGATGACAGTCTTTACAAATGACCCCCGCAGCCAAAGAGCGAGTATTTTGTATGAGCACAAAACCTTATAAACTAAAAGGAGAGCAAAGCAACAAAACCACAAAACGGTTTCGCCTCTCAGTTAGAAAAAACCATAAAAGTCCTGATATATAATATATATAACGATAAATATAATTTTGTATATAAGAACTTTTGAAACGTTATATATCAAAGAGACCAACACTAAAGAGTAATGATTAGAGCGATCGAAACTACATTTCTTTTGCACCCATTTTTCGGTTTCTAACATTACATATGAGGTCAACACTTGATTTTCTGTTTGCTTTAATGTCGTAATGCTTTGCAAACTAATAATCAACTTCTTTATCCATTTGTTCCAGACGTTAGACTTATTCTTATTTATCTGTTTCGAGAGTTAATTCTTTGACTTAACTGTTTGTGATTTTCTTTTTTTCAGTTCAAGTAAGAGATGAGTTGAGAGGAGAGGAGAGGAGAGGAGAGGAGAAAGAATTTGAGAAACTAACAAATCTGAAAATATTTCTGTGTCTTCAATTACGGCGATTGAATGGGGAAATAGAGCTCAGATTGAGAAGTGAGTGTTTGCACAACTTTTTCAAAGTAAGTGTTTGTTAAAACAAATTTAAGTGAAAGTCGATCTCTAAGATCGCCACACATTTTCAGATGTATTTTTAGAGTTTTTTCACCACTTATTTGTGATTAATGGAAGTAAAAATGTTGATAATATATAGGCAACCATTAATGTTGACCCTCTCATATTGACCTCAGTATCAACTTAATCAGATAGACCTTCAATTTTGTCGGCTATAATATAGGATTGTTAAGATGATTGAATGAGAACCAGAGAACCGGTAATTGGAATTTAGTTTAGTTTTCTTTGTGAATAAAGCGATAGCGTCGCAAAAATTAAAGACTTGTCTCGCATTTTATTCAATGCAATGCCTCCACTCAAATGCCAACTATTTTATTTTCGATACTTTTTTCTTGTTAGCTCTCTTGAATTACAGCGAACGCATCAATTCCCGAGTGGGCAGTTGCAAACTTGCAGTTTAATGGCAAACCCACAATCCAATAGACATTTATACTTTCAAACTCTATAGTTTTGATTCTTCTCTCCTTTTTTTAAAAAAACACTCTACAAAACATTGATATAAAGTGAGTGTTAAAAAGTTTGTCAGAAATAAAGTTTTTGTTCATTTTTCTTCAAAAGAGATGTTTTATGTTTTGTGCTCTACTTTTTTTGTATTATTTATGATCAATAAATAACTTCTAAAATTTTCCTCTAAAATATCTGTTAAAAATTTGATTATATTTTATATGACTTTGTTTAGTATTCAAATTACTCGAATTCAAAATACAAACTATTATTTATTTATATGTTTTGCTTTTTAAGTCAAGAATTTTGATTTTGTTTGAGTTATTTTAAATGCTTTTTTCGAAATAAACTCATTGAGAATAATAAAAATTTACTTTATTTGCGGATAATTTCAAATAAAATTTATTAATGAGTTTTCCTAATGATTGAGATGAGTCCACAATTGGAGATGTGTTGTTATTACCGAAATGACACTTTAACTGTAATTTATGTGTTATGTTTACATGAAATACAGTTAAGTATGATTGCAGTCAAACAAGTGAAATGTTCTCAATTGCAGTAACCCATACCATACCCCATACTATAAGCATATAAATATAATGATCTTCTCTAACATTTTATCAGTAAATAAGCAATAAATGGACTCTTAATTGAAAGAAATCAATTTACTCTAAGTATACTTTTTACATAAAATGTTTAGTTCGCCTAACTTTTGGGTCATTGCCCTTAACAACTCTCAATCACTTACTAACTTACAGTCAGTGTATAAGTTTAAAAGTATTTCAAATTAAATTATTTTATAGTTTGACGATTAAGTGACGGTATAAAAGAATTTTACACTCGTTATCATTCATTGTTAGCATATATTCACAAATGTATTCACATTTATGTAATTTTGAATGAGTCATAACTCAAAGTATTCATATCTTTAAATTGTTTGGAGATCTTATCCACTACTAAGAAATTCAATCAATAATAGGCACTTTACTGCTGTATAAAATCAAAAACAATATGAAAAGTGTTTCAAACTTTATTACACATACTATCATTTGTCGTGGATTTCATATTAAATCAGAATCGATTTCCCTGTGTTTGAAATTTTAAGATTTTTCACACGTTTGCCTCATTTAAAAGTGTGTCACTTCTTTAAGATGGACGGCCCAGTGCTAACAATGAATAATAACAGGTACACAACGTCTTTATAAAATTCTAAACATTACTTAAATTTACTAACAATTCTTATATAGAGGTAATTAAAAAACTGATTAACATTATTAATATGATTTTGTGCATAACTCTGAGATAAGTAAAACAATATGACTTTAAATTAATTACTTCATTAATCTTTTAAAGATTAATATTTTTGTGTAAATCTTTTCCTATTTTATGAATCAATAAACACATATGAGTTAATACCTAAACAGACCAACAAATATTAATAAAAGTATTTTTTGGCTAATATTTAATTCATTGCCTTATAGTGGATATACTGGAGTTATTTATTTGATTTCCAATTCATCTCATTTTCATTTGAAAAGTTCTGAAAGCATTTATTTAGGGAACAATTTTTGGAAAGCATTGCACTATAATCTCACATGAATTGTGAGCATTTTTTGGAGCATATTATGAGAGATCACATTAGATTAAAGAATGCATTTCTATAGAAATATTGCAAACAATTCACAGAACGGCTATTATATACCACTAAAAGCATGAATAACTGTTATGAACAAAACGAATATCCACTTTTGGATAGCTCTGAGGTGTCCCTCCCTTGTCATTTATACATTTATGCTCTTCAGTGTTGACATGCTTTTAGATCAATAGACCGGTAATCGAGAGTCTTATGTGAGTTTCACTGGAGATCTCATAGATCTTACAAGTTTGAGATTAACTCTAATGGACAAAAAGGTATTAAATATACATAAGTGCCATAAAATAAACTTTTCCTAAGCAACCAAAACAACAACCATTTCAGCTAAAAAAAAGTTAATTTCAGCCTTTGTTTTCTTTAGGCCAAGAATTTATTTGATGCTAAGCTTATCCATCCATTCATTATCCATTAAATTTTGGTAACCAACAACACAGTTGACTTTTTACTTTAGTATCTGTGTATTAGTCTATTCCACAAAAGCCAATTTGTTACTCTAAAAAGGTAGAAGTGAGTGAAGAGAGGGAGAGGGAGGAGAGAGAGAGAATGGGAGAGAGAGTTGTTTGATATTACTTTCAGGCTTTGCTCTTAGTTAGAGTTTGTTTGGTGACAGTGATAGATGAGATTTTATTGCTCTTGAGAGAAAGAGACAGCAATGTGTATGTTGTTTATCATCGAGCTATCATCATATGATGATATCACAAAATACAAAAGTTTGCCATTCCTTACAACTAAAGAGAATAGAGGATAGCTTTCACCCGTTTTTACAATATTTTTAGTGTAGAAGTTTTTCGGTCTTTTAACAACTGATAGTTTTTGAAATTCTAGAATTGAGTGGAGTTTTACTTCTAAAAGCTGACACACATGCGATTTTAGCAATTGAAACACATTTATGTCATTGTTCTCAACTCAAATGATGAAAGACTTACTTTTATTACATTAAAATATAGAGAATTACTGTTAGTTTACTTTGCACTCTATCATCTCTGTAATGTAGTGGTGTAGTCAAAGTACAGGTAAAAATTAATATATTGCACAACGTTTAATGTTAGTTTTGCCAACAGAATATACAGTGCTGTACAGTACATGTATTGTATGTACAGATAAATTGGTAGAGCATTAATCAATTTGCCTGTTGTTGGTAATATTGCTATTTTACGGTTAGCCTTCAAATGGAGCAAAAAATATCTCAATTCCAAAATAATTGTTCACTATTTACATAATTCATATGAGATATTATTCTTCAATGTTTTCCTACAGTATTACTATTTCCTTTGGCTCAATACAAGAAAATAACTCACCGGAAGAGAGCTTTTCCTTAATAAATAAATAGCTAATTTGTGCCAAAATTGGTTGTCTCGTCCTCATTGTGTCTCATTGAAACTATTGAAACTAATAAAAATAAGTTTGCATTTAAACCATTTATAGCTTAATCTTTAATTATTCGTTAGTTTGTTGTCATTTAATTTGATTAATTGTGTTAAGAATTAAACAATAATTATTGGCCAAAGTTTGTACGCATTCTAATTGAAGTCTTAACAAAATTATGAGAACCAGCACTTTATTAGTACTGATGTTGTATTGACAGATATCGCTTGTATGGTTGTCACTATTCAAGACAGCTGTCATTATTTAAACTCGTAAATCAACTAAAATTAAACATCAAAATTCATGCCTCAGTTTATTTTTAGAGCTAATTTCCACTATCAAACCATTCTTCAATGTATTCACGCCAACCATAAACTCAAACATCAGAAGGAAGTTTGTTGAGGGAAGAATTTTGTGTCGATGTATTTTGCTTAGCAAAATGTCAGCACAAGTTTTATTTCTATTCTTTGATGTGTGAGTCGGCAACAAATTGACGAGAATTTTAGAGCTCACAAATTGCTTTCTGCGCTTTAATTTCCTTTACCACTGCTGTAACACTATTTTGCATAACACAAAGAGGACTCACAAACATAAAAAGAATGATTCTCTCTATCACCTGAGATTAACACCAACACATTTAATTGTAATATACGAGACTCTGCTAAATGACTTTAACTTTATAATCCACTGACACTTTTCTCCTTTCTCTTCATTAACTCTCAATATAGCCATTGTTTGTCTGTTATAAAATTCAAGCAATACTTTACTACTTTTAGTTGTATTCCACAAGAAAATAAAGTGAGAGAAGAGAGAGGAGAGAGAGAGAGAATAAATGAAGTAATAGTACAATAATTTCCTGTTGGCTCGTTAGACATACTCTATAAATTTGGTCAATTGAAATCATGTAAATTACTGGATATACAGTATTAATAATGTTTTAGAATATCTATTCGTTCATACAATACATGTATGTATGAGTTGAGTTGCAATGCACAACAGTCTATGGCCAATGCATGACTTAAATACCGATTTAGATTCAATGATAATCGTTGTACAGCTATATATAATACTACAATGCATGTATACATGTATACATAATGCAATACAATAACAATTTATTTCAAAGTCAGACTTTTTGTGTGAAAATATATTACGAATATTTTCTACGAGAATTACATGCAATGTATTCCAATCGTTGAAATGTTAGATTCAAATGCACTACAATTTATGACTTTTTCTTTCTCTCATACATTGCTTTAATGCACTTTTATCTGCTATACATCTAATGTTAAAAATTATTGACTTATTTGACTCAAACTTTACAAACTTCTAAATCATTGGTTCTATTATTTCGGTCAACAAATGGCTTTAAAAGAGAAAATAATCGATTTCTCTCTTATTTTAACACAAATTACAAAATTTGGTTTTAGTTTAATGAATAGAAATTGAATTCAAATTTGATTTAGTTTTGGTTTTGTTATAAGAAAATGAAATCACAACTAAAACTCAATATTTGTTTTGTGAGTTGAGTTGAGAACAGAATTTTATTTCTGTTGCTTAAATTTGGTCATAAAAGCAAACTATGATATCACAGTTGGAAATGCATTAATCCGGACCTGTTATTGAGATTGAACTTAGAAGTAACACGAGAATCAGTACTACCACTTACTCTATTCTTGCACAATTTCTATTTCATGCTGTGCCTTATGTTTTCCTTTTGTTCATAAAAGTTCAATAAAATAGCGTTAGAGAGAAAACAATTATTTTGTCAGAGCTTTCTTTTGGGAACACTTTTCACTTTTGATTATTTCTTATCAATAAAAACTATTGCCGTCTTATTTAGTTTTTAGTTAAGTTAAGTCATTTTCAAACTATTCATATCATAAAAATGAATGAAAATTTAATTGAATTCTTCTAATGTAAGAGACTTTAGAAGACTATTGTCACGAATTCTAACATATAATTTATTATTACTATAGTATTAGATAGTATTCCATATTATATGAACTAATGAATGACAAATATGCTTAAGTTTTTAACTACAGTTTTCGAAGAAAATGTAGTATATAATCTCGTCATCATCCC
>JAQGCF010000155.1:0-13150 GCA_034699405.1 Hermanniella punctulata | reverse complement strand
AATATTCATTCAATATATTTAAGTTAATTGTATTATTTAAATATCATTTAATAAAAATATAGAAAATTTAATTATATGTACTGGTACATAATGTGTAGCCTTAATATTAAAAGTCTGATAATAGCTTTAGGTGGGGACAAATGAACGAGAAAGACTGTACAAAGCGATCCAAACCCACGCAGAGTTTTAGTTAATTTTCTGTGAACTATCTTATATTTATATTCTATTCTGTCTTAGACTCTGGGCTTTAGCTTTATCTCTATCTAAATATTCAATCAATGAAATTCAATGTTTCGTAGAGTAGAATCAATTTCAAATAAACTTTGAATTCAGGTTACTTTACGATTGTCGTTAAGTAAACACTATATGACTCAACCATAAAAATATCTAACGATTAAATGCTAAATAGCACTAATGTTTAATCATTTTAATGACCACAAGCTTTATATATAAATTTAAAATTCATTAATGTTATCTAATATAAAAACTGATTTTATCCTTTGTTTATATTTTCAGAAAACTTATAAAAGTATATTAAATCTTATTGTGTAAATAAAATATACTAAAAATACATTCACTCTATTCCAAAAATAAACTATAAAACCTTAGTTATTTTTTGTTAAGTATAAAAATAATTCAAAAAAAATAATACTTTATAGGAATTTGTAATTTTATTCGTTTTTTAATGTAATTTTTAAAAAGTTTTCCTAATCTTAAAACTATTTCAAAATCTTTATTACACTCTATTTAAACTGGAAAAGGAAATGAGATGTAATAAAAATGTAGAAAATATAGATCTAATTACTGAAATAAAGTCAGAATAGCTTTACGTTTATTTATATAATAAATATAAATTGTTATATAAATTAAAATTCTTTTCACATCTCGTATTGTATAATTAATTATCTTAATATTTTACTTAGAAATTTTTAAATTAAATTACTAGTGTTCATAGAATTAGTCAATTCAACTAATATTCTTTTTAACTTCTTTGGAATAAATGTTAAACAATATAAATAAAGTTGAAAAATGACTTAATTTTTATATAAATTCTTATAATTTTCTATTTTACTACTTTTAATATAGTGGTTTTGAATTAGTGATGGCCAGAGGGCGGGTAAAGTATGGGGTAAATGGCGATACCCCCTGTGATTTTGTCGAACGCTAGATTCCTTAGAAAAATAGGAAAAAATAAGAAAAAATTGGAAAATAGTCTCATAAAACTACAATAAAACATACAACCCTATACCCCCCTTGATTAAGGTAAACTATATAGCAAAATCCTGTCATTTTCGAGTCTGGCCATCCCTGGTTTTGAATGAGAAATACAGTACTTTATGATTTTATTAATATATAAAGTATATTATACTCTCAAATAGTTTTAATTTATATCTAATTATATTATAAACCAATGATGAAAATGCATTTATTATATTGTAATTAATTGCAATTTAGAAAAATAAATAATAATTACATTAAACTTAATTTTAACATTTTTTAATAATTCGTTAATTAATTGCTTTTATTATTTACAGAATGCTTTCAAAAATATATTAAATAAGTTAATTAATATTTTAATTTGAATTTTATGCGAATCATATAAAGCACTAAAAGCAAAATTAAAAATTATTCTATTGGTGTAATTAAAAAAATTTTAGTAATTAAGTAAAACTAACTTAATTTAATTTTTCTTATTGAAGCGATGATTACCATTGAGTTTCTCTAAAAGATAATTAGCATTAATGTGATTTTAATGTTTTTATCTAATTTTCCAAATGATAGCTACCTATTCTTAATTGATGTTTCAATTCTTAATTACCAATTATTTACTGACTTTTCTGAACTAACGAATACATGAAAAAGTTTTAATATTAAAATATATTATTCCTTTTAGATTAGATGAGTTAATTTTTATTTTAATAATTATAGGACCAATCGAATATTGGTTTTAACTAATCAGAGCAAAAGTTAACAAATTATTATTTTAAATAATTTAAAGTTTAAGGTAAAAAAGCGGTAGAAAACGGATTATATACTAGAAGTGAAATGTAGATAGTCCGGGATCGATAAGTCTTTGTAAGAACAAAACATCTTCTTTTCAATTAAGTATAACATCTAATTATATCAATATTTATATTTTATAGAAATATTTTAAGTTTTTTAATAAATTTATTTACTATGAAGTTAACAAAATATCACAAAAATCAAAAACAAATTTATAATTGAAGTAATGGTTCAACTTCTAAGCTATTATTAATTGTAAAAATCTGATAGAAGTAAAATAATAGTTACAACAGAAAAGAGATAAGCTTTAAGAGATGATAAGTATTTTTTTAAATATAAAAATAGTAAAATCATATGAGAAATAAAATAAATTAATTCATGTATAATATTAATTCTAAATCCATATACTGTGTAAATTTTGAATAAATATTAGCTCCACTGCAATAAATCTAAAAGTAATATTCTGATGGGGTTAAGAAGTTTTTATATAATATTAATTTTTACTAAAATAATTGTGTATTACTTTTAGCATCATTAACACATTAATATTCTGATTAGTTTTATATTAAAATAATTGCTTCTCGTTTTTACTTTAATTAAAACTAAAAATTTTAATTAACCTCAATTTTTATTAGAAAAATAATTCTGAAATATTATTAAACAATAATTTTAATGATTAAAAATATTACTTTTTTATAGCAAAGTTTATAATTCTTATCTGAATCGACTCAACTTTATTGCGACAATTAATATGTATTATGTATTACTACAGTATTATCTTCTTTATTTAAAAGTCAAAGTTAACTTAAATTTTATTGAAAAGTTAATACATAATACTTTATCATAGTTTTCTAGTAACTCGATTATAACTTTTGTTTTATTTGTGATCGAATATAAATAAAACTGATAAAACTCGGCTCAATTGTTTTATTAAGAAATCCAATAAAAAATATAAATCGAGTTTTATTTAAGATTACAGAACGAGACAAAAAGAATTTTTAACTTTATTTAATCTAAAATAACTAATATTCACTAATGGATGATTAGTAATAAGCTAGACTTTGAAATTCCTAAATCTACATAAGTTTCATAAGCTTATATAGAAGAAGAGTTTAGACTTAAATATATCAGAATATTCTATGCTTAAGATAATGAACTTAAGTAATAATTTAATGTAAACCTGTCTACTCTTATATTTAGAGATTCTATAGAGAATTAAATGCAATGAAATTTTTACAAGTTATTGATTAAGGAATAAAAATTCATAATACAATTAAAAACTATTATTTCACAATTTATTGCAATATATTTTTAAGAGTTTATGCTTTTTGAAAGTAACAAAAAGAATTTAATAAATTATTAAATAGTTATTCGATTATTATTTTCAATAAACTCTTTTTACCAATAATTTCTAAATGGGTTTGAAAATGTAGTATTGATAATAAACACATACTTTTTGAGCAAAGTCTGAATAATAGAAAAAAGTGAATGACTTAACAACTAATTTCCTTAATTCTCTTTAAAAGTGTTAGTGAAAGCATTGTGAAGACAAGTTTCGTGATTGTAACTATAATTGATGAGCCTAATGGGTATTTAATATATTATGGATTTCATTTCATTTTCCTCTCTTTTATCGTATGATTAAGAGTGAGCCAAGTACTGAAAGTGCTGCAAAGAATGTATAGTAAGCACAGTGTATGCGAAACACAAAAAATTATTCATCATTCAAATCATTTTTTATGTTAAGATTTTTAAATCTCAAAACTATTGAAACATTTTAGGGAAAGGAAAAGAGAAAAACATGTTTAACATGAAATAGTTTTTATTTAAAATGATATATATATTAATATTATTGATATAATCTCTTTGTATTATGTTTTACAAATACGTGCATTAAATACAATAAATATTTTTGAGAAAAAAATGATTTAGAATTTTATTTGAAATATTATTTTTATAGTAAATTCTTTACTCATATAATAGTGAATAATATAATATATTTCATTATATATATACTGTAATATTAAATACAATTTACAACAAGAATTTGAATTCATTGCTACCATTTCTGAGCTGATCGCGTAGCATATCTCTGGTCAGTTTCAAATGGTGGTCAACATTAACAGATCCAATGTTATTCTTTTGGATCTTTTCAAAGCATTGAATTGCCTGATGAAAATGTTTACGCCTCACGTGAATCACACATAAGTTGTGTTGTGCGAACACATTAGAGGAATCAATGTTTAATATCTTGTGATAACAATTTTCCCCATTTTTGAGATCATTGAAATATTCAATATAAATATCACCCAATAATAGAAGACCTTTAATGTGTTCGCCATTGGTTTCCAACAATTTTGTTAAGTATTCCACCGCTTCTAAGGGTTGCGGCGAATCCTCATTATATAATAGTAGAGCCATATTATAAAGAGCTTCCGAAAAGTTACTCTTCATTTGAATGGCGTTCTCTAAAAAGTGTTTTCCTCTACTGAAATGTCCACTTTTGATGGCCAACATCGCTAAGTTGAAGTAAACTGTTTCGTCAGCCCTACCCAACTCTATAATAGTGTTAAGCCTCTCAATTGCTACCTCATGAAGACGACTCAACCCTTGATCTTGGATTATACGCGCAGAGGCTAATAGAGATGGCTCGTGATGGGGGTCAAGACTTAAAGCTTTATCGAACAACTCGAGTGCGT
Source organism: Hermanniella punctulata (assembly GCA_034699405.1). Classification (NCBI taxonomy): domain Eukaryota; kingdom Metazoa; phylum Arthropoda; class Arachnida; order Sarcoptiformes; family Hermanniellidae; genus Hermanniella; species Hermanniella punctulata. The sequence goes on along the minus strand of JAQGCF010000155.1, from coordinate 8,447 downwards.
CTTGAGGTGATCCACTCTCGTTCACTACTATGGCTAACTGTAAAGTTAAGATCAAATATCTGTTTAGAACTTCCAAAGTAATGTACTTTTACTCTGTTCTATATTTTTACACAATATTGATATTCTCTGACTGTAAAGCACTTAACGCTTATTCTAAATGTTTTTTTGTGCATTAAATCCTACGATAAAAAATTTATAAAACGAATTATAACACAAAGTAAGCGTTTGTTCACACTTTTCACACATGAGAAGCGGTAAACGACAAAAAGGTGGGAATTTTTCATTCTTTACAAAAATATAGTAATGGATTAAATTTGTGAATATCTTGTCATGACTTACATTGTATAAGATGTCTGGATCTGAGGACTCGTATTCCAGAGCTTTGGCCAACATTACCGCTGCTTCAATGCGTCGATTTGAAGCTCTCATTACTTTAGTCCAACTCTCAAAAGCGGGTCTATAATCACTTTTAAGAGACAGAATTCTTTCCTGGAGTTGAAACGCCTCCCTAGTCTTTTGTGGATCCTTTGAAATCAATTCGGAGAGTCTGAGTAGTGCTGTTAAATGCATTGCCGATATATGATCTGAGCTTTTAGCTGATTCTTCCAATAAAAAAGTCGCTCTTCTGTAAGACTTCTCCGCGTCTTCAGACTTATTAATTTTGACTAAAATGTTGCCTAAATTCAAGTGTCCCCTCACGTCTTGGGGCTCAATCCTGTATCAAATTACAACAGATGACAAATAAATGTTAAGCATTAATAAGATTTTTTTGTTGCGATCATTACATACCGAACCGCTTCTCTGAAGTAATTGATAGCCTCCTCATAATTGCTATCCCTCTCGTGAAGTCTTCCCAAATTATTGAGCAGTTTTGTGTTCGTCGGATTCACTTTAAGACCTGATGTATAGAGAGAATACTCATTGTTCCTAAAATAGGGGGTTTGGACATTATTAATGGCAGTTGAGTTGGATATAAACAATAAGCGATTGTAGTATACGTTGTATACATTTGTGGCAATAATTTATATAAATTTACTTATAGTTTATATATGAGTTTCATTATTTAAGAGCTATACAACTATACAGCTATACAACTATAGACACATAGAATAGGAAATAATAGAATATAATAAATTGAATTACCATTCGGTGCATCTGCGATATGTTTTAAGTGTGTGAACGAGCAACAGAAGGGCTATTATTGTTTTAATACTAGGCGTATGGCTTTCCCTAAGGTATTAGAAAAAATTAAAGAATGTTTTTGTTCGCACAATATTTTACGTGCAATAAAGTTAATAATTCCTGAATTACATACCAAGAGATCAGTATTTTTTTGACGCCCAACCCAATGAGCAGAAGGAATCCCATACTCGGCAAATAAAGTACTCTTTCAGCCACAACAAATCCAGTCGGGAAGAATAAATTTGATGAAGGAATAAATGGCACAATCGCTAAAGTAAGCACCTATTCATATAAATATAGATCACAAGTTATATACCATTTTTCGTTACCACAAATATTTTTGCTATTTTCTCAAACCATTCAATCATTATTTTCCTCTTCTATACAACTTTACAGGAAAAGAGTATTCTATAGAAATAATTGCTAAATCACTTACCAGTAATAGTTTTTTGTCTTCATTTTTCATTAAGGCATAGTATAACAGATAAATTAATGTGACAAAGAAGGCCCCTGTCATCCAAATTCTTGGATCGTTCATATTTGACACCAATCTAATCGATGCATGTGTCCAATCACAGCTCAAATCACATGGAAATAACAGTAGCCAACTATTAAAGGCAATTAAATAGCTATACGTTAACTGTTTGGTTGGGCTCTGCGAGTAGGAGGCGGGGTTGTCGAACCTGTCACAGTGTAACAGTGTTGCAAAACATTAAATATTTTAATATTTTATACATTTTAAGTAATTTTAGTCAAATATTTTCTTTTATATGAAAATCATTCAAAGATTTGATGAAAGAAGAGTTTAGTTCTTTAGAATATAAGTTATGCACTATTTCGGGTATTATACTGCAAAAGCACGGTATGTATATTGACGGAGAAGAATGCATAATCAATGAATGACTTTCTTAAAAAAGGTATATAAAAGAGTTGTAATTCTATGAAAATTCATTACTTATTGAACTTCGGGAACTTATTGCCCATTATATACAATCTGAATACCAAAGCAGTGAAGAACGCAGACAACAAAATAAATATGTTTTTAAAGGTTTTCCTCCAAGCGATGTGAATTTTTTTTGTGTTCGCAACTTTGGCAATAATGAGGTTAAGATTTGCTTTAGAGTTAAATTTATTTTCCTACAGAGACAATAATATTGCGCACATATTATAGAAAAGTCATAACAATGTAATATAATATTATATAATGGGAGATAAAAATATCATTTGGCGAATATCGACTCACTTTGTTCGATGAGTGTCGACATACAAACTCATGAATGGCACATATTATCAATACAGTGAGTGACTGTTCTTTACAAAGGAATCCCAACCACGAAAATATTATGCTTAGGAGTAATTTGTGCTTCACTTTGTTTTTTGTTGAACTCCATATCAATAAAGTTGATAAATAAAATATTGCTGACAGGAGTTCAGCCCTTCCGACAATTGATGCGACCTATTGTGTAATATTTTATGCAAAAATATCGTTAATTCATTATATCTGACTCACAATTAATTTTCTTTTTGATGTAATGTTAATTAAATTGATATACTTTTTAAAGTAATTTTAATATAAATAATTGATTTCTATTTTGTATAGTATAGTGAATAGAGACAGATATGATATGCGAAACAATGTACGCAACAATACTTCTATAAAATATTGTATTAATAATTATGCGTTTAAATTAAATGACCGCTAAATGACACTAAAGTAGGTTTTATTGTTTTTTATGTGACACGCATTAGGATCGATGCCATAGTGCTTCTCTGACCATTTTACCAGTTTAGGGATCACAGAAAAAACTCGAACACATGCTCTACAAAACCAGTAGTATTCCATATATTTTTGATCCTAAATGCAGTTTCGCGTTATAGTCGAACGATCTTTCGGTTTAAAGTAAAAAAACATATCGTATCAGTTCTGGGATACTTGCAATAGCTGTAGAATACTTGAGTGGAGTAGTTTATCAGACCAGAGCGAACAAGAAAAGCTCAAAAATGCACTTTTTAGTCTTAGTCTCACACTTAATGGATAAATCGATATGAGTTCAAATCTCTCTCTCTCTCTCTCTCTCTCTCTCGCTGTCTTTCTCTCTTCACTCTTATTCCTTTACTCTTTTCTCTCTTTTGCCTACATTTTATAGCAAAAAACTGGTAACCGTTTTGTTTCATACACTGGTACTGGTATTTGAAATAGTTATTGATTTGTATTATCTGCAAAGTTGCCAAATAAATACATACTCGAACTAAAAGGATACTAAAGATTGTAAATAGTAGACAGCGAGTGAGTGAGTGTGTGAGTGAATGAGAGAGTGAGAGAGGGAGGGAGAGAGAGAGCAAGAGATAATTTTAAGCAAATCAAAAATAAAGTATACAAAAAGAAAACGTATTAAACTATAAAAAAGCAAATACATGCTTACATGCTCTGTAAAAATAAATCCAGGGATCAAAAGCAAGTTTTATACGATTGCATCGATAGTAATTTAGCCACACTTTCATCAATGTATTGCGTACTTAAGTTGAGAAATATTGTAATTTATTTGAAATTTTCATTCAACAGAATTCACAAAAAAGAATTGAGTGAAAGAGGGAGAGAGAGCACAAACAGCACAAACACACACAAAGTCGATGTTTTAGTGCAAATATACCAGAACTGTAATAGTTTAGACATCAATTGGCTTTGGCATAACGCACAATATGCACACAATATTGTTATCTCTAATTTCTCGTTACTTCCCAGAAAAGATTGAAAAGAAGTAATGAGATTTGTGATGGGGTAGTATAGTATACAAACAGAAATTGATGCATAACAGCATCAGCTATGAAAGAAATGGGCGCAAACGATAATACCATAAAATTTCAATTTGCCAAATAGATAGTGTACTTATTCACTGTGCTATATAACATTTAGTCATTCAAGTCACTACACTTTATGGATATTTAACAATGTCCAACATTATAGACACTACAGTAACTGTATCTCCAAATTAGTCCATTACAAGCGCTCTACAATTCGATTGTCAAATATTATAATGACTCAAAACTATCATTATTTTCAATTCGTGACTTGTTTTAGGTTCAACTGATTTGGTTCACATTCAATCACATTTGCATTGGATTCTACTCATACAAAGTGCGCATTAAATGAAACACAATTTCATATTTTCCTATCATTTCTTTAATAATAGTATTTTATGATTTTTGGTTTATTTATTAATTCAAAACTTATTTATTTTAATTAATTTAATTTATTTTAAATACTAACGAGAAATTCACTTTTTACACAATTCTGTCTCTTAAGAGTAAGTCTTATACGTGATTTAAATACATAAATAATACATTTATAATAGAAATCATTTATTTATATTATTAATAATACCTTTTCTCTTAAGAATAAAACTTATTTCAAATGTTTTTTGTAATTTCACGGTTTAGGTAAATCATTGGCGAAATTTATTTCTTTTTCATTAATAAAATATAAGAAATTTTTAATATTTTTTAAAAATAAATGTTATATAAAATAAGTTTTAATACAAAATAAAGTATAGAATATAGTCTTCAAAGAGCAAAGATTAGGAAAATCAATATTCATTAAGAATTCTTAAGATGTTATTTGAAAATTTAAACTTTTAAATATCTAAAGAGTCTAATAATTTTGATCTCAAGAGTCTGTTTAAATTTTTTTTGATTTGTGAACAATAAATGCATAAAATGTTAAGATAAGAGTTTCACTGATTGATGGGAGATATGCAAAAAGCATTATAAGTATTATTCTTGAAAAGTTCATTGCATAACATAAACTCATAGATTATCCATTCCTCAAATAATAGTTATCTATTTACTACTTACGCAGTCTGTATGTATTGAGTGAACTGCAAAAAGTAGAGATGTTATTAAGGATGTCGTCGAATCACAGAAAAGTATGAGAGAGTAACTGGAGAGCAGAAAAGAAGAGGCAAAAACATGAATGAGACAAAGATAATGAGCGTGTACTGAGATTGAGAGCATTACAAGTACTCTAAGTTTTACTAACTTGTAAGAAAAGTATCGAATCGAGACTTACTTATAAAACAGAATAGAAACGAATGAATGTAATGCAATGTTGATTATATGATATCCCATCGGATTTAAACCATGAATACCGAAATTCCATCTGAATGTTAGAATAGTGAGCGGTCGGTAACTCCGATGGCTCTGTTCCTAAAGATTTTTTAAAATAAAGACAACATTTATTAGAATAGAGAATCGAATAAATAAAAGCTGTGCACAGGTTTACTATAATCAAACATAAATTGCATAAGTTATCAATAATAGAGTGATGAATAGGTTTTATTCCTACGAACAAACTTTTCTTTTGTGAATAGGATTCGTTAAGTGAACAAATTTTGCGTGATTTGTGCCGCCTTTCCTTCATTCGTGATATGTTATACTGCTATCCGTTTTATTCGGAATAATTAAACGCTGAACTTCTGAATGAGGCTACAGATAGTCTGGTAGGCCTCGATCTATCTACACTACAGTAACAGTATATTATTAGCAAAACGAGAGCTAAACAGCTTAACTCAGTTCGCTTGTAAGGAATCACTAGTGAGCAAACTTGGATCACATTCGACCCTATCTTTCACTAACTCACTCTATTCTCGTAGGAAATTCAATAGAGTGAGAATAGAACTAATGTCAGTATAAGAATTTACTCATTGAAAACAAGTCCTCCAGTCCTACTCACAACAGCTAAATGTCTCTGAATCAATAGATATTTGACCATCAAATGTGACCATCATATTATAACTAACACTACAAACTTGGCTTAACTATATATTATTTTACACCCAAATCAATCATTAATTCTAAAGACTATTTTTGAATTTTTAACAAATTTGTATTTTTCAGAATAAGACATTTCCCGGTATAACTTCATTTCTGATCCTGTTCTCAAAGTACAAAAAATGTATCAAATTATTGTAAATTGGTCTTCAAATTGGAGAGTTTTCGCTTTTAATTTAAAATACTAAAAATTCATATTTCTATTAAATTGTGATTCTATTTATATTTAAGAAATCTAAGTTCATTACATAATATAAATAATAACTTAATAATATATTAAATATAATACAGTAATTGTATTATAAGTTATGCAAATATGATTGTTAACTAATCAAATAAAAATAATAATTTTTTGGTAATTTGATGTTTCCTATTAGAGCTTAATTTCGTCAAAAGTTTGATGCACTTAAATTTCATTATATAAACTAAACTAAACAATAGAACTATTTTCAGAGCAAATGTTTGATATTTTGCTCAATTATTTCTAAATAGAAATCGAGATAAGAAACAATAGTAATATGAAAGTATGTATCAGATCTATCAGTTACGACGAGTCAGTTCTGTAATCATTAGTCGAAAATTGAGAGTTTGCTCTAACGAAAAAGAAAATACGCTAAGAATCTTATTTTTGGTAGATTTAGTTGTCTTTTCAACTTTGATTGGTAGTCAACTACAGAAGAAACTGATGAATTCAATAGTATTTGATTAATTGACATAAAATAACAAACAAAAAATGTTTTTAAGGCAAAAACAAACAATTTCTTAACATCAGTCAAATAAACAATGATATAAAAACAAATTATATTATTGAATAGTTAATACTATTGTCATATGCCAGTTGACTACATGCGCTTTAGTGTATTTTATGTTCAACTTTAAATTGTAAAATAGTTTATTATATTTCAAACTTTAATACTAATAACTTATATTCAATTTATTAATACTAAAATTTTTGTCTTTTAATATAATACAGTCAATAGTAGATACCTAGATAGTGTCAGAGAGATAATACAAGTTGAAATTTTATAGATAATAAAATTTGAGAATTTATTTTAAAATAGATTCAAAATGTTTTAATTAATACAATTTTTTATATCTCGTCAATATTATTCAAATATATGAATATTTTATTTCATATTTAAACATATTTTAATTAAAGTCAAAATTCCAACTGATTTATAGGACAAACACATGATTGCAAAAACAAATTCTTGTGAGTTTATAATTATACTAATTACTAATTTGAAAAACACTAATGAACGTGTATTTTAGGTTAATTAACTGCTCATATCCACTGATTATTCTTTTAGAGAGATTCTTAATTTAAAATTATTAAATTGTAAGATTTCCCTCACTTTGTTTTCTGTAGAGCAAATAAAGACTATAAAAATTTTAAATCAAATATTTTCATAGAGTATACTATACTGTAGTCTATACTGAATTTTTCGATTGAAAAATTATTTAAATCGATCAAATGGAAGGTAGAGTGAATCAGTGTTAACTGTGCCTTAAGGTATTGAGGATAAAGTTTGTATATTTGAATGACTAGAACTATAAATCTAATTTTTTTTGCATGAAGTAAGATCTTTATACAGTCATTGCCAATATTCCTCGTTCGTTTTTAGCCTCAACTCTTCATCAAAATTTATAGTGTCTCGAGAGTATATACCAAATAAATTATTTTTTATGTGCTGCTGTTTAAATGGCCAGCAATCATTTGAAACCACCTAGTGCATTTTGATGCTTTACAACTTTAATAAAATTATGTTTATTTTGTGATTTATTGTATGATAATGAATATGAATTAATTCAGCCTAACTTTAGATATATTTTTAATAACTCATAAAATAAAGTACAGTATAATCACAGTCTCATAAATGGATTGAAATTACCATTTAATATATGTATGTCTAAATAAGAATGTTATAATCTTATGCAAAACAATAATATAAATAATTGGATGAATACTACTCTAAACTTGTTCAAATAATAAATCATAAATTACAATAACGTATTCTCTTTGTATTTTAGATCAAAATTAATTTTAAATTTTAAACAATAAATAGTTGATGTGATAATTTGTTTACTGTTATAAATATAAAAGTTCGTATCTATTAATTTTGTGTTAATATTTTGCATTTATAACTTAATGTTAATGTAATTGATTTACTAAAATAGTTATCCTTAGGCACATGTTTTGCACTGTACACAGTAGTTGAAAATGATTGCTTGTAGAGTATACAAAAATCATTACATACTGTATTATACAGTAAATACATACAATTATTTTCAAAAGCATCGCACAAATACATCTTACAAAAGAAGAATCTAAGCATAGTATAGAAACTAAGCTGTGTTTACATCTTAAACGCGATGTATGATAAGGTACAGCACAACAAACACTTTAAATTAACATTCTTTAAATAATAATAATGCAA
>JAQGCF010000154.1:0-13158 GCA_034699405.1 Hermanniella punctulata | reverse complement strand
TTAATCAAAATATATAGATACAGCTCAATATAACCTTGTCATTATTGTATTCACCATGCTCGATTACATCACTCATTTTCTAGATTGAGCTTTAAAAATGGTTCAAATTGAGTACATGTAGAGCACTGGTGATCTTACTCTCTTATTTTCCGTTTAATTTTTTATCCTAATGAGAAGATGCTGTATATTGTCTGCGGGTTATAAGCAAATCAAACTTTGACTTTTACAATATTGCTACAGATTTTACTCCCAAAACAGGACTTTATAAATAAGTTATCTGAAATACTGTAATCAAGACTTTCATTATTAGTAAAATTCACAACTTTTAAGTTATTTTCAAATAATTTGTCTAATATTGAACCCAAAAGTGTTTCTATTACTTCGATTCTTATTTGTGATTATTTGATATTATTTTTAAAGTAAAGTTGAAAATATATTATGTAAAACAAACATTGGCAACTGATTATATAGCAAAGCACAGAGGATTTATTTGTCTTATTTAAGTTTTAATTGGACTGACTTTAATTGGGCTTAAGTTTATGAAATATTTGCAAAGCGATACAATTCTTTAAACTCATAATATATGACAATAAGACAATTAAAGTTATCACTTATTTCTCTATAAATGAAATACTTTACGCTTAAGATAATTAAATTAGAATTTAACGCTTATTTGTTGTTTAGTTGTATTAAGCCTTACTGTAGAACAATGTTAATGAATTAACTTAATATTATTAGTTGTGATTTAGTGTATAATTTGTATGTTTTATATAATGTGTTTATTTGGTCAATGTTTCAGACGGTGATAACGATTGCTTCGATCAGGCAGATGAGCAAAACTGTCCGCCTATTATATGTTCCTCAACTCAGTTCCAATGCTCTAATCTCAAGCAATGTATTCACGAGAGTTATCATTGCGATGGTGTAAATGACTGTCAGGACGGTTCTGATGAGAAGGGATGTCCGTCACTATCTCCTAATCAATGTGATGTTGAAAAGCAATTTCAATGTCAGGCCTCGAGAATATGTATACCCAAATCGTGGTATTGCGATGGAAATCCCGACTGTGAGGATAGCAGTGATGAACCGACCACTTGTGGCGAAATCGAGTGTCCGAGCAATCACTTCAAATGCAATAATTCCAAATGTATTTTCAAGTCTTGGATTTGCGATCAAACCGATGATTGCGGCGATAATTCTGATGAAGACCAGAGACATGCGTGCGGACCAACACATTACGACTGTCCGAGTGGACAGTGGTTGTGTCCCAATATTACTGACAGATGTATTCCCACCAACAAAATATGTGACCGAAAAATAGATTGTCCTAATGGTGCAGATGAAGGACCTGCATGTGATTTACAGACCTGTGCCCATAATCAATGCACCCATAATTGCACTCAAACTCCTTTTGGCCCCCTTTGCACTTGTCCTTCGGGAGAACGACTGAATGACACTAAAACATGTGTAGATATAAATGAGTGCAATATTGTCGGCAGTTGTAGTCACAAGTGCTTCAACGAAAAGGGTTCCTTCAAATGTCTTTGTGAAGAGGGATATCGTTTAGAGAACAAGACTTATTGTAAAGCAATCAACCGAAGCATTGCTTATCTCGTTATATCCAACAGGCGTTCAATTTTGGTGGCGAACATCACTAATGTATCTCTAGAACGAGTGCCCGTCCGGGTAGAGAACGTTGTGGCCACTGCTTCTGAAATGGTTTCGGGAACCATATATTGGTCTGATATGCACGCGAAGAAAATATTTCGAATGAAAAAGGGGTCGAGTGAGCCAGAGATCGTTGTGGGCAGTGGTCTTGATTTGGTCGAAGGACTTGCAGTCGATTGGATTGCAAACAATCTCTATTGGGTTGATTCACGACTCAAAACTATCGAAGTCTCGACAATAAACGGCAAAAATCATGTGGTATTGTTAGCACAAAACATAAGTCAGCCCCGAGGTATTTGTCTTGATCCCAGGGAGGACGCGAGGATTCTATTTTGGACCGATTGGGGTGAAAATCCCAGAATTGAAAGGGTAGGAATGGATGGAACTCTTCGCAAAGTAATTGTCAACACTAAGATCTATTGGCCAAATGGACTGACACTCGATATACCGACTCGAAGGGTATATTTTGCTGACTCCAAATTAGATTATATAGACTTTTGTAATTATGACGGCACGGGTAGACAACAAGTATTGGCTCATAATCACTATCTATTACATCCCCACTCATTGACTGTATTCGAGGACACCCTTTACTGGACAGACCGACAATTAAATCGTGTTCTTTCTTGTCATAAATATAGAGGTATTAATCAGACGGTTGTCTCACATCTAGTCAGTCAACCCCTAGGAATCCATATTAATCATCCGTTGCTACAGCCAACTGCTCCTAACCCCTGTGAGAAAGCTCCCTGTACCCACCTATGTCTTCTGTCGCCACGACCAGAAGGCTTTACATGTAAATGTCCTCCAGGTTATGGTCAGGACAGAACTGCTTCAGGCGGTCGTTGTATTCCTGTTGAAACCCCATATCTAATGGTTATGAAAGCGACACAAATAGTAGATTTAAGTTTAACTCCAAATGAGAAATCTGTCGGTCATTTTACTCCTGTGATTGGTGTTGAAAATGGATATGACTTTGATTATGATAAACAGGAGGGGTTTATATATTGGGTACAACTCAAAGAAGACGACAAAGAAAACGGCACTTTGTTTAAAGTGAGTCTTAAGGGAGGAAATCAAACGAAATTTCTTCCCGACGGTATTGTTGGCGCCCCTTATTGTATAGCATTTGATTGGATCGGACGTAATCTCTATATTGGAAACAAAAAGGCTTCAAATATAGCAGTGGTTAAAGCAGACGGAGAAAAGTATTACAGAAGAACTGTTTTGAGTAATGATGGCTCTGAGAAAGGAGTCGCTAAACCCAAAGCAATCGCTTTGGATCCACTGCAGGGCAAACTCTATTGGCTCGACGAAGGAGGAGTTGGGGTCCCCCAAAAGGTATCGCGAGCTAATATGGACGGATCCAACTCTACAATCCTTATCAGAGATTCTTTACATCACGTCGAGTCACTTACTTTCGATTTGGGTAATAAACGTCTTTATTTCAGTCAAAGTCATACCGGAGTTATTGAAAGTGTAGACACTGAAGGAAAAGATAGGAAAACTATCGTAACGGCTGGTTCTGGAATCGCTAAACCCCAGGGTTTGGCAGTTTATAATAACCGACTCTACTATTTGGACTCTGTATATGAAAAGATAGCGCGCGTGAACTTACCCGACGGTGGCAATAGTATTACTATCGAAGAAAATACTCCTTCTCTCTCAAACATTAAGATATACAGTAAACGTCCCGGTGTTGAGAACCACCCGTGTCGTATTGGTAACGGCGGGTGTCAACAGCTTTGCATACCTGCGACAAATAATCAACGGAAGTGTTTGTGTAGCACTGGATTCCGAACAGATGGTGAGACCAACTGTCAGGCCTACAAGTCTTTTGCTGTCGTTTCGTCTCTCAATAAGATGCAGGGATTCAGTCTTGAAGATCACGCGGAGGCTATTCAGCCATTAGCCGGTGCCGGACATAACATATTACATATTGACGTAAATGTACTGAAAAACCATATCTATTGGGTTGAGTACAATCCCGGAGAAAGAAATGGCATTTACCGCATAAAACCCGACGGAACTGAAAAACAACACATCATTTCAGACGGAATCGGTAGTAATGGCATCAGAGGAATAGCCATAGACTGGATCGCAGGAAACATGTATTTCACGAATGTGTTTCCACACGAGACCTACATTGAAGTGAGTTTTCTCGACGGAACACATCGTATGGTTTTGCTTAAGACCACAACTGACGCCCCGCGAGAAATAGCAGTCAATCCTATTAAGAGATTCCTCTATTGGATAGATTACGGACAGTTCCCGAAGATAGAGAAAGCTCTCCTCGACGGTAGTAATAGAACACCAATAGTTGTGACCGGAATAAGTAATCCAAGAGATCTGACTATTGATATCGTCACTCATGATGTGTATTGGGTGGACGCCAGAGAAGATGCCATTCAAAAGGTGTCCTTCTCTGGAGGTCGGCGTCAATATGTTTGGAAAAACCTTCCGACGCCTTATGGCGTTTCGATTCTCGGATCACAAGTCTATTGGGTGGATAGGAATCTGAGGACTATTTTCAGAGGAAACAAATACCCGGAGAATAACACTATAACTCCCGAACCATTCAAATCAAATTTAGACACTTTGAGAGATATTGTTATATTTGATGCTAAGAATCAGCCGCCCGGAGAGTCTCCCTGTTCTAGACTCAGTGATCGCATATGTGAACAACTTTGCTTTGCTATACCTCCAGGTTATAGTGATGAGACCTATAAGTGCGCCTGTAGTACAGGAGTGTTAGCGCCGGACAAACAGAAGTGTAAGAATGTTAACGAATATCTGGTTTTCACCACAAGAAAAGAAATTCGTAGTGTGAATCTCGACCCTCAAGTGACGAGTGCTCCCTTTCCTCCCAGAGTCAACTTAACTAATGTGGTCGGACTTGACTTTGATTACGCAAATAAGAGATTGTTCTTCACTCAAATACGTCCCGACGGAAGCATTTCGTGGATGAATATCGATAAAAGAGATGAAACGAATGTTATTTTATCCAAAGGTATAAATCCGGAGGGAATTGCTTACGACTGGACGAGTAAAAAGATCTATTGGACTGATTCCGCCAATAGAAGCATTTACTCCATGAATATGGACTCATCACAAATCGTTATGATTACAAGAGTTGAAAGACCGCGAGCTATAGTCGTTGATCCCTGTGAGGGATTCATGTACTTCACTGATTGGGGTAAACAACAAATATTTCAATGAATACCAAATAATTAATTTATTTAAATTAAAGGTCGTTTCGGTAACTCCGGTAAGATATTCAGGTCAACAATGGCTGGCAATGAAAAGAAAGCTATAGTTGAGGACAACTTGACTCAACCGAGTGGTCTCAGTATTGATTACGATGAGAAGAAGCTATACTGGACAGACGCGTTAAGGGAGAAGATTGAGAGGTCGGACATGAATGGCACCAATCGAGAGATATTAGTGGCGGCCACCATATACCCATTTGCAGTCACTGTGTTTGGAAATTACATCTATTGGACTGATTTACAGCTTCGCGGTGTCTATAGAGCTGAAAAACATACCGGCGCTGGAATGATAGAAATGGTTAAAAGACTTGAAGAATCTCCCCGTGATATCCATATATACTCATCACAACGTCAAATATGTGATAAGAATCCCTGTCAGATAAACAATGGTGGATGTGCTCACTCTTGCCATCAGGCGCCCAATGGGGCCGTTGAGTGTCGGTGTAATACGGGCTACAAATTGGCGAATGAGAACCGAATGTGTGTTCCCGAAAATATTACATGTGAAGAGACCAAATACGCCTGTAGTAATTCTAAGTGCATCCCAAGGCTGTGGGCTTGTGATGGGGACGACGATTGTGGCGATAACTCAGATGAGGACAAAATATTTTGCTGTAAATCATTCGAATATGTGTTTAATTATTATATAATTTAAAATATATTTCATAGCTCTGCACACCTGTAGTCCCAATGAGTTCCGATGTGGAAACGGCCGATGCGTATTCAAAACATGGAAATGCGGTAAATATTAATAATTAATGCTTTGAATTCTTATCCCAACTCAACATTTATGACAACTATTATAGACCACGAAAATGATTGCGGAGACAATACCGATGAGGAGGGATGTCGTGAGTTATTCCGCACAATACTCTATTTATTTATATACAAATTTAATACAATTATTTCATGCAGAATATCCTCCCTGTGCCGACGGAGAGTTCACTTGTGCTAATCATAAATGTATTCCCAAATCTCAAGTTTGTAATGGAGTTAATGATTGTAAGGATTCGAAGACATCGGATGAAAGTCATTCCCTGTGCCCAAACAATAGGACGTGTCCGGGAAATCACCTCAAATGCGAAGGAACAAATATATGTGTTGAACCCTATTGGCTCTGCGGTAATATAAATAAATAATTAAAATGGTTTTGTTTAGTTACCATAAAAACTACCCCAACAGACGGCGATAACGATTGTGGCGACAATTCGGATGAAAATTCTCTAATTTGTTCTCAAAGAACGTGTCCGCCAAACAGTTTTCGATGTCCTAACCATAGATGTATACCCGCGACTTGGTATTGCGATGGAGACGATGACTGTGGAGGTTCTAAAGCAGACGAACCCGAAGAGTATTGTAAGAGCGAAAAGAGGACTTGTTTTGGAGATCTGTTTACTTGTGATAATGGAAACTGTATTCCACGCATATATATCTGTGACGGAGACAACGACTGTCTCGACAACTCTGACGAAGACATAAGACATCAGTGCGACACTCGGCAGTGCGATCCGGACAGAGAGTTCACGTGTTCCGCAAATAAGAATTGGGGTCGAGCGCAGTGTATACCCAAACGGTGGATATGTGACGGAGATCCTGATTGTGTTGACGGCGCCGATGAGAATACAACAGTTCACTCATGCCCTCCTCCTGAGCCCTGTGAGGCCGACCAGTTTAGATGCAATAATCACAGGTGTATTAACAAGGAATGGGTTTGCGGTGAGTCTTGCAATCAGTTATTGTTCACAGAATTTGAAATAATTTAAGTATTTTTCAGATCACGACAACGATTGTGGCGACGGATCAGATGAACACAGGAATTGTACTTTCAGGACGTGTTCACCCGAGGAGTTCTCCTGTAGGAACACTAAATGTATTCGCAAAACCTATTTGTGCGACGGAGAGGATGACTGTGGAGATGGAAGTGATGAAAACCAACCCCAATGCAAAACTGAAGCCCCGACGTGTTCTGGAGGACAGTTCAGATGCAAAAGCGGTCAATGCATTACATACGAACGCGTCTGTAATAAACAAATCGATTGCGATGACGGCAGTGATGAACCCCCGCATTGCAATGTCGACGAATGCGCCAAAACTGAGATCAATCAATGCGAACACAAATGCATTAATACTTTGACCAGTTTTTACTGCGAGTGCAATGAAGGCTATTATCTCATGAAAGATGGAAAGGCCTGCGAAGAC
This sequence comes from Hermanniella punctulata, assembly GCA_034699405.1. Taxonomy (NCBI): domain Eukaryota; kingdom Metazoa; phylum Arthropoda; class Arachnida; order Sarcoptiformes; family Hermanniellidae; genus Hermanniella; species Hermanniella punctulata. The sequence continues at coordinate 6,022 of JAQGCF010000154.1, read as the reverse complement.
GTCGATGAATGCAATTCACTGAAAGGAAAGTGCAGTCAATACTGTTTCAATACTCCCGGTTCTTATTATTGCAAATGTAATGAAACTTACTATGAAAGAGAACTCAATGGACACGTATGCAAACGCAGGGATAACATCGAACCCTGGATTATATTCAGTAACAGATACTACTTGAGAAACATCAGTACTGACGGCACAGTATATAATCTCATTAAAATGGATTTAAAAAATGTTGTGGCGCTTGACTTCGACTACAGGGAGGAACGCCTTTACTACGCAGACGTCGGTAACAAAACTATTAACAGAATATTTATAAATGGAAGCGGAGAACAAAATGTAATCAGACATGAGGCCCACGGCTTGGAGGGTATTGCTGTCGATTGGGTCGGAAGAAAGATCTATTGGATGGACAGAACCAGTAAACACATAGAAGTCGCAGAATTGAATGGAAACCATCGTAAGACAATCCTCGGCCGAAGCATTTCTGACCCGCGAGCGATTGCAGTACATCCGGGCATTGGCTACTTATTCTTCACCGATTGGGGACATCACTCGTGTATCGGCAAAGTAGGAATGGATGGCACGAACTTCAGTCGAATTATCACTTATGAGCAAAAGCTCGTTTGGCCCAACGCTCTCACAATCGATTATTTCAGTAATAAAGTGTTTTGGGCTGACGCGCACTTGGATTACATCGAATATTCTGATTTTGACGGCCGGAACAGGCATTCGGTATTGAGTGGCTCTTCTGTTCCGCATGTCTTTGCGTTAACTGTTTTTGACGATTGGCTCTATTGGACGGATTGGAACACAAAAGGTTTAGTAAAGGCACACAAATTTACGGGCGAACACTTACAGGTGCTGAGGAACACATCTCATAGACCATACGATATACATATCTATCACCCATTAAAGCAATTGCCATACGATAACCCGTGCGGTGATAACAACGGCGGCTGTACTCATCTCTGTCTTATATCACCTGGAGGTCAGACCTACTCGTGCGCGTGTCCTAACAATTTTATTTTGACAAATGATAACAAGACATGTATTGCCAACTGTACGAAAGGACAACATCGCTGTCAGACACCTGACGACAGGTGTATACCTATATTCTGGACGTGCGATGGAGACAAGGATTGCAAAGATGGTTCGGACGAAGTTAACTGCGCGCCATTCCTTTGCAAAGCGGGAATGTTTCAGTGCCGCAACAATCAGACATGTATTTCAAGGATAAGAATTTGTGACGGAATTACTGACTGTAGCGATAAGTCTGACGAAAGCTTTTGTGACACCGCATGCGGTGAACATAGCTTCAAATGCAGATCAACTGGTCGTTGTGTACCCGACTCGTGGCAGTGCGACGGAGATAATGATTGTTCTGACGGCTCTGATGAGGACCCCTCTGTTTGTCACTCCCGTGAATGCGATAGAGACACACAATTCAGATGTGAAAACGGAAAATGTATTCCAAAGCTATGGTTTTGTGACTTCGATGACGATTGTGGGGATAATTCTGACGAACCGGCGCACAGATGCAGAAATCGTAACTGTAGCACAGGGTGGCAAAAGTGTCCCACAAAAAACAATTATCGATGTATTCCCAGTTGGCTCTTCTGTGACGGCAAAGATGACTGTCGAGACAATAGTGATGAAAGTCATCCCGAATTCTGTCCCAAATGTCACGAGACGGGAGACTTCAAATGCAAAAACGGCAGATGTATTCCTCTTCGCTGGCGATGCGGTAATTATGACTAATAAAAGATTTAAACGTATTTTAAAACTTATTTTCGATTTCAGACTTTGAAGACGATTGCGGGGATAAGTCAGACGAAGACAACACAATGTGTGTTGATTTGTATCGCGAATGCTCTGAAAGTGAGTTCCAATGCGGACATAAAAAATGCATTCCTTCGCGTTGGAGGTGCGATCACGACGATGACTGTGACGACGGAACCGATGAGAAGGACTGTCTTGACTATAGGTGTAAAGACGATCAGTTCAAGTGCAGAAGTGGTCACTGTATACCACAAAAACTTGTTTGCGATGGAAATAAAGATTGTAAAGATGTTTCCGACGAGACTAACTGTCCAACACGTTTCCCCAACGGGCGCTACTGTCAGGAGTCACTCTTCCAGTGCAATAATACCGTTTGTTTGAGACCTGACTTCTTGTGTGACGGCGACGATGACTGTGGCGATGGAACCGATGAATTAGAGTCTATGTGTCAAAACTTTGAATGCGATCTCTCGCGAAAGTTTCAGTGCAATAACAAGAGGTGTATTCCTCTCTGGCAAATATGCAATGGACAGGACGAATGTGGTGATGGAAGTGATGAAAACAACCACACTCTATGTCGCAAATGGCCCCTCCCGTGTTTGGCCAACCAATTCAAGTGCGCTAACGAACAATGCATTTCAATGGAGAAGGTTTGCGATCATAACGACGATTGCGGCGACTTATCCGATGAAAAGGGATGTCATAAAGGCGTTTGCAATAAAGAAACTAAAGGAGGCTGTCAGCACAACTGCTCTTCTGTTGGCGATGGGGGCTATATTTGCGTGTGTCCCAGGTATTCATTCCCATTGTTTTTTATTGATTAAATGATTACAAAATTTATAACATATTCGCAGAGGATATCAAATCTCTCACAATAACACTAAACTCTGTGAAGACATTAATGAATGTGCAGTTTTTGGACATAACTGTTCACAAGTTTGCATTAACATCGACGGCACCTATGGCTGCAAATGTAAACCTGGCTTTGAAATGACTGACGAACGTTGTGTTGCAAAGAGTGAAATACCTGCGTTTGTATTGTATGCCGACGGACCAGATATTAGAGCAGTGGACTTAACACATATGCATCAGTCGCCTCTCATCGCTGGAGAGAGTCGCGTCCAGTCTATTGATTTTGATCCTATTACTGGTAAGTCTCGCATGTGGTGTAGTGGTCTATGTTTGCACAGTATTCAAATCCTAATTCACGACATTTCACAAACGTTTTGTCTTTTGTTTACATTTTTCTATTTTAATATTTTTATAAATATTATAATTAATAACAATATCCACGACTTTAATGCTTTTACAACTCATACCTGTCATTGATGTAATGCTGTAAAATATATTACGTTTATCATAAGTTCAACACTAATGGAAATTTGTATGGGGTAATACAGTAGGTAAGAGTTGAAAAAGCATTACAGTCGCGGCTATATTAATAAGTTATTAATAATAACTAATTTCTGTGTTCACATCGATGTGTGTTTGCCTCTGTGTAATAAGCTATGAGTTCTAACCGCACAGCAGCAGAAAATTATTTTCACTTTCCGCCTTCTGTTGATCTCATTCCTATTCAGCAAAAGACTTGTCGCCTCTTCTACATCCTTCCTCTGTGTAATGATGAGATTAAAACGCATGCATAGAGCGTATCTCATCATCAAAGGTATAAGGAGTAGAAGAGTTTAGTGTTTAGATTAACAACTAATGCTTTCGTTGACTCATTATTTGAAATCTAGTTCTGACATAACTTTTCTAAAAACAATCAATTTTTAACTATTGCTTAAACTAATCGATTATTTTTATGAGAAAACCCGTTGACCTATAAATCAAAAGATACAATAATTTGTGTTCACATTCATTAACTTTATATTACTCTATATAAGACATACTTTACTGGACCGACACATACGATAAAACTATAAAAAGAGCAGTTATTCCAAACCCAAGTGATCCGGAACATGGAAACGGATTTTCACAAAATCTTGAATTAAAGGGATTGACAAAACCGGTGGACATTGCAATCGATTGGGTCGGGAGGTATGAATCAATTTGTATTTCTGCAGTCATTCATTTACTTGATATATTGACCCCCACTTCACAGAAACCTGTATTGGATGGATATGGATTTATCGAGTTCTAGACCCAAAGGTCGTATATTCACGAGCCTTCTCGATGGTAGGTATCGTAAGGCAGTGGTCAGCAATGGTTTAGAGAGACCCACTTCTATTGCATTAAGTCCCGAATTAGGGTAAGTAAAGTATTTGTGTTTTTATTCAAAAGCTTTCAAATAAAAATCATTTTTCGATCATTAGTCGGATGTTTTGGACCGACGCCGGACTTTCTCCCAAAATAGAGTCGAGTTGGATGGACGGCACCAGAAGGAAACTGATCATTAATGAAAAACTTGGTTACCCAACTGGTCTTGTTATCGATTACGAGGCCGGACATCGACTCTATTGGTGTGATTCCAAACTTAATACTATAGAATCGGCTAATTTTGACGGAACTAATAGAGTGACTGTAATAAACGGTGAATTACACCACCCGTCCAGTCAAGACCTTTTTGAAGACCAGATCTATTGGGTTACTCGAGACACCGGAGAAATATTCAGGCAGGACAAGTTTGGAAGAGGGGTCAAAGTTAGGGTCAGGCGATCGTTAGAACACGCGACAGATGTGAAGATATATCAAGAAAAACGTTACAACACTTCTCGTGAGTTTTGCCTTCATTTTGTAAATTACTGTTTGTCTGAAAAGTTTATAATAAAATAGTATTGAGATTAAGAATCGTATTATAAATAGATTAGAGATTCTTAAACATCAAATTAATTCAAAAGTTAGAAACAGCGCATAAAACTGCTCATAAAGTTTAATTACATGTAAAAAGTAGTCGATTTAGTAGGTATTAGGATTCCTTTGGACTGTCATAAACTTATTTACATTTAATTGATTGGTTCGCAAACAACGATAAACTTTATAAATGAGTTTAATTAACGCTTTGCTTTAAACTCAACAACTTTTGAGACAATTATAATTGTTATACGTATTGCTATAATATGAATCCTCTTATCGCGTTTAGTACTGAATCCATGTCAAAGTGGTTCATGTTCTCACTTGTGTCTCCTTATTCCTGGTGGTTATCGCTGCTCGTGTCCCGACGGAACATCTTCTGTGTTGAGTCTTAACGGCAACTGTAACGCAGCCTTTGAACAGCCTAAGGCTTCTCCTTATCGGTGTAAGTGTAGGAACGGGGGTTCATGTATGGTCAGTGAACAGGACTCCTCTAAAATTGTTTGTAAATGTCTCGACAACTTCGAGGGAAACAATTGTGAGGAATACATTCCAAGAAGTCAAATAAGTGGATCTAATAATACAATCGTCGCGTCAGTTATTTTGCCGATTCTTATTGTGTTCTTTACTTTGATTTTGGCCGCCGGTCTCTACACCTTCTTTAAGAGGAAAAATTTGTAAGTTTTCATATAAATGCAAATTATATTTAAATTCAAACAAATTTTTAATCGATGTGACTCTTGTAGTAAACCTGGATTTGGTGGTAACCAAAGCGTCTCATTTCGTAGCGGAACAAATGTTGAGTTTAGTGGAACTACTTTTATACGTAACGGACCCAATGATAGTCAAACCGGAGTAAGTTTTTATTATTTTCATTATTTTGAGTCCTTTCAAAACAATGGATTCAAAGCAAATCCCTCTTAACATAACTCTATACAAAATATTAAAAACATTTAAACCATAGGAACCGATGGACGGGGAGTTCACTTTAGGAGAACTAAAACAAACAGACTTCACAAATCCTATGTATGACGCGTTGGGGAATATGGATACCAATGGAACAGAAGATAATATGAAAAAAATAAATAACGAAACGATATCACAAAAATCGGGATTATATGAAGTGCCCGACGAGATATACGACAAAAAAGTGCCCTTAGATACCAATGCTTACGACAAAGCTTTAAGTGGATCGGCTGTATTGCCGCCTTCCAGTGTCATTCATAGATCTTCACCTCAAGTGCAAATAAGACAAATAGCATTGAATCCTACTTCAGTGGATACAGACAAAGACACTCAATATTTAGTAGAGGAGGACAAGTCTGAGTGTTAATATGTGCTCATATTTTGTGAATAATATTTTTACTTTCAATCAATTTTTCAGTGCATTTGAAAAGGACTACAATTTTCCAAAAGAAAATTATATAAAAAGTGTTTTAAGTTTGGCATT
>JAQGCF010000153.1:0-13179 GCA_034699405.1 Hermanniella punctulata | reverse complement strand
ATTGTGCACTCGAAGAGAGTTTAGACAACGAATCGGGTTTTTATTACGAGTCAGTATTCAATTGTTATTTATTTTTAACACTTTTTGACATTTATATAATTTTGTAATTTATTGTAGTGATTGTCATCGCGTCGATAACATGTCCAGTAAAGCCACTGATGATGAAACAGCTGAAAAACTTTGGGATCTGAGCTGTGATTTAGTGAAACTCGAGGATCATTTAAAAATTTAATTAAATAATTAATAATAAAAAATTAATAATATTACCAATTATTATCAAATAAGGCATTTTTATTAGTACAGTACTATCTGTTATTTTATTACACATTTGAGATATTTTTATTTTGTATTACCGATGTTTAACTAAGACTTTTTATTAATATTAAAATAGAGTGTTATAGTGTTGATTAAAATAATGTTTTTTAAATAATGTACGAGATCATGTTAGTAAAAAAGGACAGAGGTTGTTTTCATGAATATATTTAAATTATATGAATTCCTACTACAGTACTTGTACTAATACTTAAAATATTTATTATCTAATATTTACAGTATATTACTGTATTTAACTAAACTGATTTGTTATAATTTTTTTTAATTTAAAAAACTGTAAAATAAAATTTATTATTAAAATATATTAATGCTAAACATTAAAGCTTAATATTAGGTATCAGAATAATGAATGGTTATATTTTTAGTTATAAAGCTTTAAAAAGACACGGGTTGTATGTTTTATTATTTATATGATACAGTTTTGTGAGACATTTTTCTCTATTTTTGCATTTTTTAATATTTATCACTTGTAAAATCTATAACACGGGTGTTATTTTGGCTTATACTTTGAACAATTTTGGTATACAATTGAATGCATAAATTTTTCTACAGTCTCCACAATATCTAGAGATCATATACCACTGAACTTCCTTAATCTTTATTTATTATTAAAATATTAAATTTTATTGTTTATAATTTTATTTATTAATTTATTTGTAGTTAAAAATTATTAAAATTGCACTTGATAATTTTATCAAACATAAATAAACTTTATCCATAATTATTTTAGAACATTAATTTTATTCTAAATTTTTTTCGAGTTATTGCAAATATATCTTAATCTAAAAACTTTCCGAAAAACCTAATATTTGATATAAGAATTTGTAAAACATTAAAAAAAGTTTTAGAAAAGTTATCAATCAGTAAAATAAAATTTTTATTGTTTTAGGTACTAATGATAAATATTATCATTCATTATATAAAACTACAATTGTTTACTACTTCAGTAACTAAAAGAGGTCTACAATTTAAATATCAAATGTTAAGTCCATTCAACCACTGTTTTGAATACAATACTACTCCTGTACATGACCTAAATATATGCTAAAAATAAGACATTTTAGTTGTGTATAGCATCGAGAATAAGGAGAAAATTTGAGCTCATGTAGTGATGAATCAAAAATATTGTTTTTTCACAAAATTTTAATTTATTCTTAAAGAGCTCTAAATTTTTTAATGAGAAATGTTATCTAAATTAATATAATTGTGATTTTGCAGTACATCTACAGAAATAAGTTTCAAATCACTTCATATTGTGTATCAACAAAAATGATTGGTTGACTGAGTTTAATCTTATCTGAGCCAATGCCAAATATATAAGTCGTAAACATTTCTAACAACTGTAAAACAATATCACTTATTGTATTATTTAAACATAAGTTATTATTCAATATTTTTTTACTGACAGTTGTTTCAAAACTAATATTACATTAAGTGAAGTGATATTAATTTTTAACAAATGGCACAAAAGTAAGTCTATTTAATAATTATTATTTAGCAAAAATTTGGTTTTACCGGTTAGTACCGGTAATATAATTAAAATTTTAAAATATAACTGTGCTCAAGTTAGCATGATACATTTTAATTCTTATTATAGCACTGTTAGTATTTCTAATTATAATATTATTTGATTTAATCAAAATTAAAATATAATCATTGTTTAGTACCGGTGTTTTTCAAATGGGTGTCCATACCCTCCCCATACGTTCTTCGCTACACAAAGAAAATCGCCGCCGACTTATAGAACGGCTAAAATCAATAAATGTTAGCAAAAATGCAGTCGTTGTTATCCAGGGAGGAGAGACACAGAACATGTACTGCACTGATATTGAGGTAATTTATTAATGAACTCAAATATTATAAGAGATTTACTACATATAAATATTGGTCTATTCAGCCCCTCTTCCGTCAAGAGTCGTACTTTCACTGGGCTTTTGGTGTACGAGAGCCTGACTTTTACGGTGCGATTGATTTAAGAAGTGGGCGTTCACTACTGTTTGTGCCACAATTGCCCGATTCGTATGCTATATGGATGGGAAAACTCCATACACTCCAGGATTTTAAAGAGAGATACGGTGTCGATGAAGTACACTATGTTTCACAGGTATACACAAGTATAGAGTGTTCAATAAGTCAGTACTTAGTCTTGTAATGAATAAACAAATGTATTTTTTAGTGTGTATAACAAAATTCGGTAGTTTTTTGTAATGATAAACTACTCAAACCTACTCCATAGCGCCAGATCTATGTGCCAACTCATTGAACACTCTTAATATGGAGTTTTTTTTATTGTGCTTTTAATAAAATAAATTCAATTTTTTTAGATATTTGATGTGATCTCTGGTTTAAAACCAGAACTACTGCTAACAATCCAGGGATTGAACACCGATTCGGGTTTAACAACACGGGAGGCAGTGTTTGAAGGGATCGGAAAATTCAAAGTCGATAATGAGATTCTGTTCAAAGAAATCGCGGACTTAAGAGTCATTAAGACAGAGGCAGAACTTGAGGTCATGAGGTATACCAATCGCATCAGTAGTGAAGCGCACAGAGAGGTCATGAAGCAGATCAGACCCGGAATGACTGAATACCAATTGGAGTCCATATTCCGACACTACTCGTACTACAACGGCGGAGCGCGTTATATGTCCTACACATGCATTTGTGGCAGTGGACCAAATGGCGCGACTCTACACTACGGACACGCGGGGGCTCCCAATGATAAGACAGTGAATGACGGAGATATGTGTCTCTTCGATATGGGCTCTGAGTACTACTGTTACTCCTCAGACATTACCTGTTCTTTTCCGGCGAACGGAAAGTTCACTTCAGACCAAAAAATTATTTACGAATCGGTTCTGAAGGCGAGCAGAGCTGTCATGAAAGCCGTGAAACCGGGGGTGTCGTGGATGGACATGCATTTGCTCGCAGAGAGGACTCAACTACAAGAGCTGAAAACACATGGATTACTCAAAGGCGACATCAATGAAATGATGGCCACGAGATTGTGCTATACTTTTATGCCCCACGGGTTGGGTCACCTCTTAGGCATTGACGTGCACGACGTGGGAGGATATCTTGAGACATGTCCGCCCAGACCCGAACCACCCGGACTCAAAAGTTTGAGGACTTGTCGTACACTTAAGGCCGGAATGACTCTCACTATCGAACCGGGAATTTATTTTATTGACGCGCAGCTCAAGAAGGCCTCCGAAGACCCGAACCTTTCGAAGTTTATTGTTTGGGATGTCGTCAATAGGTTCAGGAATTTTGGAGGAGTAAGTGAACGCTAGGGGTTCGGGGTTTGAATTGTTTGACATTTTTTACTTTTTGGGGATTTTTAAATATTAGGTGAGAATAGAAGACGATATCGCTGTGACTGACAAAGGTATGGAACTGTTTACTGATGTGCCCCGAAGTGTGGCTGATATCGAGGCGCTTATGGCTGAGGGAAGAAAAATTGACGTCAAGTTTCCGCAACAAAAGTTTTTGAAATGATTTTGTTTTATATGTTTTTGTTTATTCCAGAAATACTTTATATTATTTACAAATTATTAATAAATTTTAACTAATGTTTGAATAAAAAAAATATTTAATAAAGAGTTTAATTATTTTTATAAATATGTGAGACTTTATTCCAGTGCTCGTGTTAAGCAATTAAGGGGCGAATATTTGTCGACGAAATTCTTACTTTAGTTTGTGAATAGAGTTGAATTGATTTTCCCATTCGTTTCCCAAACTATTATACTTTAAACATTATAATGTATTAGTTTAGCAGTGATGACTAAATGACCAACTTTTTGTACATTAATATAACTATTTATTAATACATTTACATTCATAATAATAACCTCATATCAAAAATACAATAAAATACTTATAATTACTCATCAATACTCTTTACTACAGTAATTACTAATCAATTACTCATTAATAATCCATTACTCATTAGTAATCAAATCTCTCAATTTCCAAAATATATATGTTTTACAACACTAGTTTGATATGCGCACATAGAGAGATATAAATAATGTATCGCGCAACTGCACCCGGTGTAGTCTTAACAAGAGCACTGGCTTATAGTGAATCCAGTTTAAAATCATCACTTTTTTGGCAAAACTCTGTAAAATTTAAACAGATTTGAGTGTATTGTAAAAATAATGGGGATTCGACCAAAACGTGGGGTTTCATTGGCGCAAACGACTAAAGGCATAGTCAGATGCGCACGCATCATTAGAGGACTGACTGGTGGTTCGAATCCCAGTCCCTCCAAATGCGTTTTGTGTTCACTTCAAACACTGAATACAGTAGTTTTTCTCCGGGTACTCCGGTTTTCCTCTGCTACGGGATAGTGAATTCATTCTGTTACTGAAAAAAATAAAAATAACAAAAAAATATCCAGTCCAAACAAATAATAATAACTGCCTACAATAGTGGCGTAGTATATTGTTACGGCGCGCGTAAACTGAAAGAAAAATTAGATAATAGTTTAGGGATTTATGAAAATAGGGTTTTAAGTTTGGGAAAGAATAGCATTGTTTGTGTTTAAATAAAGTTTAAATTTTATTAAAAAAACATTTATTAGCAATTAATTAAGACATTACAATAAAAAATCAGAATACAATTACATAATTAAAGTGAAAAGTAAGACGTCTTAAAACAAAGTCATTCCTATTAGCAAAGATTTACATATATAACGACAATAAGTATGTAATTTAAAACATTTGTTATTTAAAAGTCTTATGACATTAAAATATTTATTAAGAAATACTATTAATAACATTGAAAAATGAAACTTCAATAACACGAATAGCATATCCGTAACAATATTATAACACCTATCAGTGGAAGAGCAGCTATAAAGTTGAACTGAGAAAGTGTATAAATATAGAGTTATTATTATTATTATTATTAAAACAACGAATTTGATGTTTTGCATGAAATCAGATTAAAATTTTACGTGGATTCTGAATATGAAATCAAAAATATACCATGCTTATCTATTTTAGAATTATTCGACTTCAAACATAAAATCGAAAATATTTAAATTCGAATAAGTCAAAAAGTATAAGAGATAACTAACTTTCTATTTCATATTCGGATTCGTGGTAATAAGAACTATCTAAAATTGTATTATTAATTTCAAATTTTCTTTATATCGAAAATATTCGATTTTCGAATTCGATTATCTCGAAAACCATAAAGGATAGAATTTTATCGATATCATATTCTGAATCTACTTAAAATTCTAGTCCGATTTAATACATAACATCAAATTCGTGGTTTTTTCGTTGTTTTGGTCCAAATTCTAAAAATAAAGATAACTATAGTGTGCAATAAGTAGCAAAAATATTAGTACAATTGAAGAACTTTATGTAATTCAGTTCTTGAGTTCAAAGACGCAACGGTGCTTTAATGACATGTCAGATACAATTCTTTACTTTAATATACAGAGTATACAGCAAATATTTTGTTGCAAAATCTAATACGTGTGTCGAGAAATATTTGTGTGTAAAATCATTTTCAGTGCTATAACATGTTATAGGAGTTGCGCACACACAATGCCATGTAAATTACATGCTAGAATTAGTCACCCTCATCACTTACAAGAAACTTTTATTAAATAAATAAGTATTACTTAATAATTGAAGTGTATAAGTCTTTTAATCAATATTTAACAGAAGAATTGCGAAAAGTTTTTTCCCATAGTTAACTTGAATATTCACCCTCATGTAGTACACTCTCTCTCATACTAAAGTCCTTGGGGTCATAAAGTTAAGTTTATTTCAATTACTTACGAGCGAATTTAATAAATTTATTAAATTTTAATTTACACAGTCATTCTAAAAACATGTGAGAATTGTATCATGAAGTGTGTTACCAGGTTGCTGAAGAAATTTTTGAAATTTTTTATATATAAAAATACTTATTTATATGACAATAATTTGAATTGATTAAATTATAAAAACCACCTAGCTTATTTTAAAAAATTTATTCTAATTTTTGGAATGCCTATATCTCAAAAACTATTTTAAAAAATTTAAATCTTCTGCTCCTTCTACCTTGGTAGGTGTCGCAGGTACACTGTTTTTAAACGCCATACGCGAAGATTACAAGTTTCAATCTCATACTTACAGAAGAGGTGGCGTAGTCCTTTAGCTGCAGTAGGTATGAGATTAACAATGAGCCCGAAAAAATCCTAAATAAAATTTAGGCGTCGGCGGGAGTCGAGGCTCCTACCTACGTACGTCGACAGACAGTACGTTTACTCAAATGGAATGTGCACGATCCATCTGAGCTATCCAGGCTCTCTTATCTCAAAAACTAATAGAGATATTTAAAATCTGATTAATGGAAATTAATCCTTCTGAAAAATGAGCAAATACTTATTTTTGGATTTTACGCAAATAACCCTTATGTGGTTCTAACAGCTCAAAGAATGTAAGAATTTAAGGTTTTTCAAATGTAATAAATTTGGTTTCTTTTGGAATAAGAAAATCATAACAATTTCATTTAAAAGATGATTAAATTTTATACAAAAATTACATTTGTCACTATGACCTCAGATGGATCTTCGGATTCTTTGTCACGTGATTTTTCCAAAATGGCGATATGATATATGCAATCGATTGAGCTCTCATTGCTGATTATAAATATAAAATCATTTTAAAAATCGGATTGAAAGTTTTCGAGTTATTCAAATATCTGTTTCTCATCTATTTTAACAATAACTCCAAAATTATCATATTTTTACACGTCTTCTACAGTGCATAATATAATAATTTCTAAACACTAAATAATTTATAATTTTTATTTATTTTATATATTTTAAACATGAATTGAAAATTTACAAATTTTTGAACTATATTTGAGGAATTAGAGTAGATATCAATTCTATAACTACTTTAATAATTTTATTTTGATTGGAAAATTCATAAATTATAAATAAATTTTTAAAAGCAAAAGTGATTGAAAAAGCAGTCACATACACAAATAATAATAATAAGATTAATTTACATAATAAAGTTTTGGTCCTACAGACACTTTGTATTTTTCTCAGAATTAACGGAAATTTTATATAAAAAACATATTATATTTTAACATTAAATTATTGATAAAATATAAATATTAATAATAAGAGGAAAACTCCAAATATTGTTAAGCTTTCATTTTTAATCTTTACATTTGTAAAGTATTCTATATTGCATAGCATCGAGTGTATATTGTTTGTATTCATTGTGTGTGATAAATACTGTTTGATTAATATTATAATATACAGTATTTATATACTATATATTCTTATTAAAAATAACACTTTTTTAATTTATTAAAGTTTTATTTTGTATTGTTTGATATAATCTGTATAATCCAATCAATTACATACGAAACTCTTGTGTGAAAGGCTAAAATATTTCCAGAAGGACAATAGTCCGTTTCGTTTTGTACTTCGCTTCCTAGTGTGGTACCAATGAGAACTGCTCTACCCTTCACATATTGTATAAAAGGTCCACCAGAATCGCCCTATATTTAAAATTTAACTATAATAATACTTCTTAGTAATGGTATTATTAATAGTATTACCGAATTCCCACGCAAACAGTGGCATGTTATTTTAAATTAATTAGCAGGGAAGCGTAATATATATTTAAGATATTAGTGAAGAAAAACACACATATACATTTTCTAGGTTGAAGTCTTTTCTTATTATGGAATACTAGGCAAAATATTTTATAACTACTTAAAAACTAATACGGGTCTAATTTAATTAGTTTTTTATATGAGTACAAAAATAATGTCAATAAATAAATGCTCAAGTTATAAATTTTAAGTCAGAAATAATTTATAGATTAAAATAATCAAAAATTTCTTTATTTCGAAAATCAAAACTAGTGTTTGATTAGTGTTTAGATAAATCTTAAGAAAATTTAAAGAAAGTATAATATATTATCAAGGTTATTTATTTGTTAAAATATAATGGAAACAATATTTAAAGCCAAAGCTTACATCACTAGTGTGAGCAATACTAATATATAATAGAAATACAAGTATTAGTAAATAATAAAATTAGTAATTTAAAAGTTTTAAAATTTTATACAAACGTGACAGACAAATGTTCCGTTAGGATTGGGAACAAAACGAGTATTAAAATATTTGTCATTTTCATTTGAATCAATAAAGGGAATCATTTTTGTCCATCCAATGGGCAGATAATTAAGAGGTGATGACTTTTCTTTTACTTTAGTATTACCCCAACCACTAATAACTCCATATTCCTCTTTTGCGTTAAATATATTAGGTTTGGGTAAACAAATGCTATTAATTTCATTGTTAAATAAAATCGATTCTCTTAGACGTATTAATCCGATATCAGGAGTAAGTAATCTACTATACAATTCTTTAGGTTTATATGTTGGATACATATAGTATTCTTCCATCAAATAATGTTTGGTTACATTCATATAATCAATTCCTTTCAAAGCCGGAAAAACGTATACATTAGTGATGGGACACTCCATATAAGTATTATTACAATCACTGAAATAAATGTTTAAATATATTTCATTTATAATTTAGAAATTATTTGTTTTTATGAGACTTAAAATATTAGTTTTATGTAGGGAAGTGTAATATCAGTGGCAGGATTATGGACTAAATCTAGTGTTGCCAACACTACAGGTTTCACCTTGATTCTCAAGGAATTGAGGTTCTTCTACAGGCGACAGGTTGAGGTTCTACCTTGATAATGAATACTACAGGCGAAAATTTTTAGAAATAATTGATTATTTAACTACAGTTTTATTCTAAAATCTGTAAAATAGATCATTTTCAGAAAAGTTACGTCATTCACATTACATAAATGTATCTATTTCTAGATTAAAATAATACAAAAATATATGATTGTTTAATAAAACAAAAAATTTTATTAGTATTAGTGTTTTATTGCAAAAATAATGAGTTATCCGATGAAGAAAAATATAATTTTCTCCAGGTTGCAAAATAGTTGGTTAAAAAATATTAGTATTGTAAATGTTGTTAAATTTCGAAATTGCCATGCGCAAAAATGCGCAGTGTTGCACAATTTCTGGTAATCTAAAGCGTATAAAGAATTATATTAAGAATTGACTGGTATAATAATTAGGTTATTTATTAGAAACAGATGCACATCAAATGCTTTAGTTGAATGAATATTCGCTAGTTTTGGTGATAATCACGCCAAATGTTGTAATAAATTTAGGAATCAAATATTCACTACACTATAGACAATTTCCAATTCAAAATTATATAAAAAATTATGTTAATTATGATAGTTCTGAATCAGATTCTGAATTAAATGAAATCATTTAAATCTTTAAACTCTTCGTATTTTTCAATTATTCAATAAAATTTATTTTTATAAGAAATTATAAAATTATATCATTACTGCGCAACATTGCTCAATTTTTGCGAAATGTTGCGCAGTTTCGCAACAATTATCAAAATTGCTAAAATTTTACATCACTAGAAAATATTGAACTAAATGATAGGTTGATACAAAGAATTGAGTCTGTCGGTAACTGTAATCGGAGCGGGGGAAGGGATGGAAACCAATCTATAATCTCCTTTCTTTCAGAAGCGGAGATAAAAATTGTTTTAAAGCAGCGAAATCTCAAAAATATAATTTTGCAAAAAATAAATTCACATAATATTGAAAAAATTAGCTCAAGGAATCTCAAGGTGATTTTCGGTAAATATAAGAGATTCTCAAGGAATTCAATTTTACATGTTGGC
The DNA here is from genome assembly GCA_034699405.1 of Hermanniella punctulata. Taxonomy (NCBI): domain Eukaryota; kingdom Metazoa; phylum Arthropoda; class Arachnida; order Sarcoptiformes; family Hermanniellidae; genus Hermanniella; species Hermanniella punctulata. Next base: position 3,078 of record JAQGCF010000153.1, on the reverse strand, counting down.
AACACTAGCCCACATTAACTTAGCAACTGGCATAGCAGAGGGGAAAATAGAAAGTGGACACAAATTTATATTTGCTATCAATGAGCAATGTAAGGGAAGACTCACTAAGTTTGGTATTGAAGAAGTGTATGTTATTGAGGATTACGCGAATGTCGACCCATATAAGTATTTTTACGGCTATTTTAACTATAATGGACTTATGAAGCTATTGTCACCACTAGAGAAGAATATCGACTTCAAAACTGTAATATTTCCTCAATTTTTAGAGCAAATAAAACTAATGGATCAAAAGGTAGAGGAAATACTAAATAGATTACATCCCGATGTAATTGTTTTAGACCACTTTACTTGTATACCATCAGTAGTTAAATCTGGTGTTCCCTGGGTTTTATTGTGTAGCACTAATCCATTGTTTTTTATTGATTTTTACTGCTATTTGTTTAACTGGTACGGTGTTTATATCGGATTGGCCTGTCCACTTAGTTAATGGGAATTCCCTAATCGGGCGAAGAACTCAGTTTGGAGGTCTTCGCAATGACGGCAGCTAAGTTATTCTTTTGTCTGTCACGTATGCTCGTACGTGACCCGAAACTATTCTAAGAAATAGCTTCAGACGTACATAAATTAATTTGTAACGATGACGACACGTAATACTAAGCACTCGAGTAATACATGTAAAGTAAGGTTTAAACTCAACTCGAACTTACACTCATACGAATCGAATCAAAGGCAACAGAAAGCAAAGACTCCAAAACTAAATATCATTAATTCTAATTATGATTAAAACTAAATATGTTTAACTATTTATTTATACTTAATTCAATCCGGGAAACACTTCTCTTAATTATATAACATTTCCGTTACCGTATTCCCGCGGCTATGACTATAATTCACAGTATAATTATATTACAAACTGTTATTCCCTTATTCAGCGTTTGCTTATAGCTTTCGCTTCTTTGTATATATATTGTTGTGTATAAAGTCAATAAAGCCGTTTATGCAAAAGTACAGTGTGTGCCACTTATTTCGGATTACTACTAAAGCTGAGGTTGTAAGTGAAGGCTAAGACATTCCTAAGGTCAGGAGGTCCTAGCATTTCATGTAAGCTTTCAGTGACGTCATTATAACTACAAGAAAGTGAAGGCTAAGGCATTCCTGCGGTCAGGAGGTCTAGCTTTTCATACATTCGCGCGTATCCGAACGCCAACACTCTCAAGTCCCGTCACAATTGTATAGAAAAAATTTACCTGGCTACTTCTCATTCCTTTGGTGTAGTACTTATTCGACTCGAAGATTTTGAATTTGTTTAAATTTTTCCGCTGATTAAAGAGCAGAGTGATAAAACATATATTATTTAATAACTGTAATATTGTTTACAGTTAAACATACAATATATTCAATAATAATAATTGATATAAAATGAGAAACAGCAGAATAGACATATATTATTTTCAATATATTGGTATTTTTCCACTTTACGAACGATTTTATTGAAGTAATTTATCCCATATGATTAAAATATTTCTAAAATGTATTTTTAACCAAATGCTACATATTTATATTATTTAATGACTGTAGCATTGTTTACTACCAAATATGTATTACATTCAACGATATTAATCGATATAATTTGAAATATCTCGAACACTTATTGCAGTTTTCATTCAAAAATAATTTTTGACATAATATTTAGGGCTTTATATTTTGATTGTTTTAATAGATTTTAAGCTTTAATTCATTAAAAACCAAATACACTGAATTTGAAATATCTTTTGAAAAATCATGTATACTCTACTAACAAACAATTGGTCGTTGGTCGAAGTGGAAAAAGACCCGTTGACCGGTATTATATAATAGAGGTCAACGGTTTTGAATATTGTAAATCAAACATTACTTAAAACTTATCAATAGTTTAAAATATTTTATATTATCCATAATTTTTGTTTTTCCAAAACTTCAGTTTATACTCGATTCGAATATTGATTATAGTAAACAAAATAAACTTTTATATATTTTGTAATTATTATTAAATAAAAATCAATTATTTTATTATAGAAAACAGTATTAAATTTATTTTTGTGATTAATGCTTAGCGACTATAATATTTGAATGTTAAGTAAGAATCAGTCGCGGTCTATGTTATAAAACATCTTGACGTAAAAAGATTTAAGTGAAGACAACAGACTTCATTTCACAGTCCCGGATCCTGTGACGATAATGAGTCCTCTCACTGTGGTTCGGCCTCTTCGACATCGGAAACAGTATAAGAAGACCAGAATATGTTATGTTGCTTTAATCTAATTTGAAATGTACACGTTGTATATGGGTTAGCCAGTAGAAATACAGTGATAAATGTTGGTGGAATAAGACGTTTAATATGTAATTTAAATATTCACATATCTCAAAAATTTCTAATTTTTTATTGAAAATTAAATATTTCAAACAATTAGAGACTTACTCTATTAATTTCACAAAAGTGGTCTCAAAAATTAGTATAAGCACTTGGGGAAATCTAACCAAAAGTTAGTATAATATGTTATGGAGTAAATAATAAAATAATTTTACGTAAATAATACAGTTCATCAAATTAAGTAAATATGTGAATAATAGAAAATTTCATGAAAATAATAGCACATAGAAATGTTTCTCATAATTGCAAAGTTAGCGTATCTTTTGTTGAACTATTTGCGGAATTTAATTATTTTTGCAATTAAAACAAAAATCGAGGCCTCTTATGTTTGCACAAATGCAATTAAAAGAACAGTAAGCTGAAATCTACGTTTAAAAATTGATTTTTCATAACTCTCAGATAAGCCACAAGCCTAGCTCTTAAACTACGCTTATTTAATTTATAGGCCAGGGTTCTTTACTAATCTGGACTTTACCCCAATCAGTGCAAGCGGTAAGCAATGCTATGCAATATTACATAAGTATCAAATGTATTGATATTTAATAGCAAACCATGAATATTAATATATTGTATGCTTAAATTAATTTTCATTCTATAATATGAAATTTATAATTTTTTATTAATGAAAGTCACAAATATGAAATATTTTTACTCATGAGATAAATAAA
>JAQGCF010000152.1:0-13197 GCA_034699405.1 Hermanniella punctulata | reverse complement strand
ACTATTGATTATATACTGTAATTACAGGATATTACTGTACTTTAACTAAGGTCTCTCTGCTTTAACGAGAAATTTACGTAAAAATCACTATTATATACAAACATTACTCAAATCACTACTCATACAAATCTTCTCAAATCTTTAATTTTTCTTATTTTTATTTAATTTTTCTTATTTTTAAATTTTTCTTAATTTTTATATCTCCCGTTGTTATATAAAAGAATATTTTATCGTTATTACTAATGAACTCTTTCTCTTTATATAACAGCATGATTGATGGTGGGAGGGGTGGAAATGAATCTATAATCTTCTTTTCTTTCAGAATCGGAGATAAAACTATGAATAAATATTTTTGGTTTAATATAAAAAAGTACTTTTTTAAATGTTATCTAAAATATTATAAATAAATTGAAAACATATTTTTAATTTTAATTATAATTTTAAGCAACAAAGCTATTAATTTAGTTTAATCAAACGTAAAATTATATTCGGGAGTAAAAACATGTAAAATTGGAAAAAATCGGAGAATTGATATTATATTTAATTATTCATTTAAACATATTTTATTATATATTAATAATAATTACATTTTAATGTTCTCAAAACTTAGTATCTCATCCGTTATATCTTTCCTTATTAAATATATACAGTGTCTGAAATTATATTATAGACTTTGTCTCTTATTTGCATTTATTTTAACATTTTCACTCCACAGATTAATGTGACTACTTATGTGCTCTCGAATAATGCTTTTCAAAATGTTTATCAGTTACGTGAATAGGTTAATGCAAATTAAACAAATAGAGACATTTCCGTCAAGAATTAAATATGGATTTTTAATTTTTTTTCTTTCTATCAAATTCTAATTCCTTTTGGGTCTGAGGAGTGCAAACACATTGCGTCTTACGAAAAGTTATTGCGCTTAATCTCATACTTACCGAAAAGGTGGGTCTTTTCGTATTAAAAATGAGATCAACAATAGGGCGAAAAATCAGAATAAATTTTATGTTGGGTTTTGAACCCATACCTTCCAGTTCAGAAGCGAACACACATTCTTTTGAGCTAACTTAACTTTTATATTTCTCTATATCTCTATATTCTTTTTATATCTCTTCTCTATCTCTTTATACTATTAATATTTGAGGAATTTTTTGAAATATTAAATTTTTGAGCGACTTTACGAGAAACTTGTAAATGGAATTTCTTTATATAAAAATACGCATTGGGTACTCATTTAATAAATAAATATACAATGTTTATAAATATGAGGATTTATTTTTGTTAATAGCACAGACTTTAACTACTTATCAATAACTTTTATTTCAAATATACATAAAATACACGAAATAAAGCAATAAAACCTATTAAGCAAATGATAGTTTTATTTTATAATTTTTTTACTATTTGGAAATCGTTATAAAATAATTATTTTAATGTAATTTGTATTTAAAATTTTATAAATATTACAGTGTCTGCATTAGTTGTATTTGAAACAATATATGTGTAGAAGGTTATACACATAATATTTGAAATCTATTAAAAATTAATCATTATATAATAGGATTCTGTTTTTTAACAAAACAGAGTGAAATATATGACAATTTTATTAAAAATCTAAGGACAAAGAACACCATATAAAGGATTTCTCGCGAAATCTACTTCTGCAACATTTGAAAGAATTACAGAATAACAGACATTATTTGTTGCGCAGTATATAAAGTGATATTTGTATTAAGAAACACATTAAAAATCACTGCCGTATTTCTATTAACTTAAAAGCTTTAAAAATATGAATTATTGAAAATTTTATATTAAATGTATTTTTTGTAATTTATTAATAAATAAGTAGCGCTTAATATTCCGTTTTTGCCCAAACCATCATGTTTTGTACTGGGAATTATCTTCTTATTAGATTTTGAGAATTATGCACACATTTAAAATGTTTTTCAAACTTGAAATTCTTTTATTACCAAAATTTTTAAAAATCAATGTATGATTTCTGTCATTAATAAGTTTTGTTAGTGTGTTATTCGCTATTTTTGTTATATTCAATATAATTAATAAATATTAGTAAAGAAAATTGCGTTCTAAGACAAACAGCATGTACTGTACTGTGTAAATATGTTATAATTTTAGAAAAATCATAAAATAATCATTTATTCTGGTAACCAACTTAGGTTCTCGAAACCCTTCTACATTAGGTTTGGGTTTAATTTGAAGTAAATTTGCAGTAATTTATTAACTTTGTATCGAAACTATATTTAAAATTTTTATTTCTTTAACTCTATTTCATTAAATAATATATACTGTCTCTAAAATGAATAAATGTAAAACTTATTAAATATTTATATTCTCTGAAATTTTAGTTAAATTAATATATGGATTTGTTTGGTTCAACATTTTGTATTTAGGTTCTAACTAACCTATGGTTAAAAATTTATGACATTATTGTTAATTGTTTAGATCAGCGATTTTCAAAAGATAAATCATTACTAATAAAAAACAACTTATTACTAATGTTTACATTAAAAATTATCACTGCATTTATAACTAGAAATAACTATTTAAATGAACTAAGAATATAAGTGGGAATGCAAATAAAATGGTTAGGAATTAATGTTATTAAATTAGTGTTATATATAATTCATGTTATTGTAATAATTCATAGAAATATATTCTATTTCTAAGAATATATCATATGTTTAAAAATGCAGTCTTAAACTTATTGTTTGAATTTATTTATACAAATTGTTCTGTTATAACTGTATATACGATTAAAATGAGTAGTCTATTGATTCAAAATATGTTAAAATTATGAATTTAAAAAATTAAAACACATTCTTTCTAAGAGTTTGTCGAATATCAATCAATTTGAAAACTTTGTTTCAAAAACATTGAAATGAGTTATAGAATACTCGTTTAGATTAAAAAAGCAAGAGAATAGAGATAAAGCTACCATAAACTACACAGGCTATTTTAAAATGCTGTTTTGAAGACAATAAATTTTGTATTAAATAATTAAATTATATAAATTATTTTATATTGATATCAATTATAATTCCAATATTAAAACCAAAATCGTGTTATTATTGAAGGCTTTTACCATATCTTTATAGCAAAATAATTCTTTCGTTGCCGTTCCTTATTATAGTAAGTGGTCATGAATTGGCTCAAATACTTCTACCAACTAATCTAATTCAATGTTAACGTTTTCTAACATATAAATCCTTTAACAATACAAAACTTTAAATGGGGTATAAAAATGTAAATAGTATTTATGGGAACAAGAATGTGAATGTATTTCAATTCATTAAATTATTTGAATTCTAAAAATATTGAGAACGAAATTTGATTCTATTCAATACATTCGTTTCAATATTTAATGCATTTAATGGTCAGTTGAGTGATATTTTAACTAAAATACTGACTTTATTTGCAGACTATAAATGTAGAAATTTTTCTAAAAAATGTTTATAGAATTGAGTCAAGAGTTCAAATATTTATATAAATTTATATATATATTAGTCTGAAAATATTCGACGGTTTGGGAATAAAGAAAATAATTTTATTTCATATTTAAAAGACGAGAATTTTAACAAAATACACGACTAAGTAATGCTATGTTGTGTAGAACGTAGTTAGTAATGCTGTTTGTAATGCTGATAGTTATTCTGTAGTCTATATAAATTGATTGCATAGAATTATTTGCATTATATGAAATATGAGTGTATTATTGTAGTAATTGTAGTAATAGAAAGAAGTTTAGGTAGTAGTGACAAATTAAGGCATAAGAATACATTATTCGTGATTTGCATGTGCTTTATATTATGATAAGTTTCGTTTATTACAGTTTTATGTTTGCATTTGCAGTTAACAGAAGCGCTTCTATACCTGCATTACTCCTGTAAACTGGTTCACCGAAATGTGTGCCCACAATCTGTTCTGATCAATAAGAAGGGCACCTGGAAGTTGGCGGGTCTAGAATTCACTGAGAAGAGTGCTGATGGAGATCTGATGGTAAGTGTGCATACTTACAGATTCAATACTTATAGAGTTTTGCTATTGAAATGCTAGTATCAGTACTTGAGCCCACACTTATGTAAAGACACTACAGTACTGTATATTTGATTTTGTTTTTTTGTCATATATTACATACACTATATCTTAGCTAAACATATCCAATGAAATTTGTTTCAGAATGTGTTGAGTAAATAAACAGTTTTCTTTGAATTCTGTTTACTCCATCCCTACCTTTTATGGAAAATTGACTCAAAAAGTGAATCAAAATCACTGAATAAATACAATGCATTCTATCGACACTTTAGATTTCTTATATAAACTTAAGTTAACAAAAGCTTCAAAACGCTCTTAATCTGAAATAAAGGAAATATAAATTGAGATTTTATTATATGAATCAAATCTTCAATTCTCACAAAACTATTAATAATGTATTATTTGTGTGAAAAGATCTCAAATAGTTTTCTGTAATAATGAATTTAAACAACATTACCATAACTATAATACTTTTTCATACAATTTCGTTTATCTCAGATTAATTTCTTTGAGTAAAAAATCCAAAAGTGCAAACTTTTCAACTAAAGGTAGGCTACCTTAAGGCAGTCAAGTGTGTAATTGGTTGCACGAATCGATTTTTCAATTTAATTAATACGACTGATTCATGCGCTAAAATCTGAATTTTTTATTAAATTTTGATTCAAACAATTATATTGGGGTTATTTATGACAACCATTTGAATTTGAAATAAGTCACGCGTATTGTCACAAACATTTGCAATTAATTTTAATCATATTCACGGATCCAACTCACGAACTATTTTTAATCCAAAATATTGGCATTTATTTGTAAAATATTTATAATTATTAATTATTAAATATGGATTAAATATATTTAAGTATAAATTTATTTATTTATTTAAGTCTTTAGACTAAGCTTAAAATTATATACAGTATATATTATTGCATTATTGCAGTGAATTTATTTAAACTCAAATACATGACAATTAATTTTGTGTAATTAATTACATACAAATTAAATGACTGAAAGACAGAATTTTATGCTTTTGAACTCCTGATATAAGAAAAAGCTTACTTTGCGAAACACATCAATACCAATATTTCTTTCGGGCATATGTATGGACGGATTTTCTAATGTAATGAAACCCAAACATAAGTTATATGGCATTCACTAAAAACTCACAGCAATAATAATTCCAAATCATGTTATTTCCAAAATCTTTGCGATTGGACTTTAAATCCATATATAATATAACAATAATTATCAAATATTTAGAGAAAACGTTATATTAAAATCATGTTAGATAATCCACTTAAGACAAATAATACCAATGTATTTAATGATTTCAAAGCAGTTACCGTTTCAGAGTACTATAACTGTGCGATGCATTCAACTTTATTTAACAGATTCATGTGATAACCTGTAATCTCATTTTGTTACATAAGCTAATATTATTTAGCAATTAATAAAAAATATTTTAAAAGCAGTGAGTTCTAAAAACAACCAATCAGCTCACAATTCTTTTGCCATTGTGTACACACTTTGCTAATACTTTAAATTGTTCTCTTTTTCTGAAAAGTACATTTGAATTGTCTACTGAGAAAGAATATCTTGTTAGGTGTAGAGAAAGAAAAGTTGGAATTATAAATATACTCTGTATGTTATATTTTCTCTCGTAAGGTCTAATTAAAAATTTATTAAATATCAATGTTATATAATATTATATTGAATATAAAACTATATTTTCCACTTAGAAAAATATTTTTAGCATAACTTATCAAATCTATGATGACATCACACTCTTAACACTTTCGCTTTCAGGCACAAATAGGGTATAGAGCGAGGTATTTTTTAAATGCTGTGAATTAGATATGTAAAAAATATTTTTGTTATTGGTCATTCATAATCAATGGTATTTCAATAGATTTTACTATCATTTAGTTTGTTTTGAAAACATGGCTCTCGTTTTTTGCGAATATTAAACCAAAGTTATGCTGAAATTTTAAATTTTTATACGAATTTTTATATTTTGGAATAAGAAATGATTTAAGTATTGTGTTTAAAAACAACAGATTATGGAAATTCTTAATTTATTGATATAAATAAAGCGTTTAAAAATTGAAAGAACGGATTAAATTTTTAAATATAAATTATAATTTAAGGCATAAATTAAATTTTAATTACAAATCCGTAAATCCTGAAAATGGCTTTTTATTCCGTAAATTATGAACTCCTATATTAAGATAAAAATTTAATAAATTTTCATGGCTTTAGAGTAGTTTTAGGGATTAGGATACAAAATAATTTCTCAGAATAGACATTTATAATCAATTTTGCATTTCCGATATAATATTGATGTTTATACAGTACTTGAATCAATCTACTATGGATAAAATCACCCTGATATATATCATATTTTAATATGACTAAGTGATCTTAATAATATCTTAATCAAAACCTTTCAATGCTTAAATGAAATTATTGAGTGTGCTTGTTAGTTTTGATTATTTTAAGATTGTTCAATAAAATGATTTAAAAAGTTTTATATTATAAAAAATCACTTAAAGTACTTAAACTTAATTATATAATTTATTGAGGGAACTTTCCTCAAATAAAAGAATATAAAGTGCTAAAAATTAAAAACAAGTAAAGATTTAAAAATAACTAATTAGTAATTACTATAACAATCTACAACTAAATATACATTGTCCTTAACTTTTATATGAATCAACCGCATTCAAATCACAACATTTGAGTTTTAATAATGATTGATGAAAAAATCTGTGTGTGATTCACAATATTCTAATTTATACTCAAAATTAAGATACAGTCATTCTCAAAATAGGTGGAACTCCATTAGGTGGGAAATATCAATATACCAGAATATGTTTAAGCATTTATAGTAAATAATATTTTGATGCACAAATAAAACGCAATCAGGTTAGATAAATTTGACCTATTACAGCTTTATAGAGATTCTAAAAACTGTTACAAAGAATCCAAGTTTATTATTCATGTGTCATTTGTATTAACAATGTGTCATATAAGATAAAACATTTTGAAAATTTTTACAGTTTTTGACCACCCTGTGCTAAACAAATCATTATTTGACAAAATCCACAAATACGTGTATAATGATTTTCAAAATTCTTTTAAATTATAAAAATTTTATTTAAATATTCCTTGTAGCTTTTAAGATATACACTTAAAAGTTTTTTATAAAGGTTTTAGTAAAACCTGATTTAAAGAGAAAACAGTTATTATTATATTGAATGTCTAACAAATTAATCACTCATAAGTCAAGGAACCTTTATTTTAGATCAAAACACATTTATAAAATATAATAAATATAATGTCGATTATGACAAAATAAGTTATTTTTCAGTGTCTATAAAAATTTCTATGAGATTCTCAAAGTGTTATTATTTGCCCACCAGTGCTTTTGAGTAATGTAAATATAGCTGTCCATTCTGTTACGTTATTAATAAAGCTGATATAAGCTATTCTGCAAAACATAATAATTGTTGAATTAAATTATTTTCTTATAAATAACAACAACTCTCTATTAAAAAGAATAAATTTTAACATAAAGTTTTTATTATTATTATGATATGACAAATATTTTTTTCTTCAAGTGGAATCAATATTTGCAAATACAGTATATAATAGTGTTTTGTGATGCGTCTAAATATTAAACTCTATTTATAAATAAGAACAAAATTCTTTTTCTTTTCTCTACTAATCACAAAAAGCACAAAAAATAAATAAAATTTCTTCAAAAAAGTGAAGAATAAGTGATAGAAATGTCAAATGAATGGAAGTACTCCGGTTGAATTTAAATCCTTGAAAATTTCAAAACTTGTTTTCTTTACAGTTTGTGCGAAAATTTAGTTTATTATGAACTTTATTGTGATCTAGAAATACAAAAAAGTTTACAAAAGTATACAAAAATGCACAAAAAGTGCACAATAGTGTACAGTCGAATCAACACGAATACTACTATTGATTTGACTTATTTGACACTTAGTTCGAGTGATGAAAATTTATTGCTCTCTAATTTTTATTGCATTTGTTTTAGACATCTTAAAAAGAAACTTAAAGTCTTTAAATGTGAGCCCAGAATAAACTGATTCATAAAAAATCAACAAATATTGAAACGACTTATCGTAGGATTTATTGCAGCTCAAAGGCTTCTCTTTCTTTTATTTTCTAAATAATATATTTAAGACAATTCTAATTTGTTTTTATAAAAAAAATATAAATATTTTTGATATTGCTTTCAATTGAAATAAATAAAATTTTGTGATAAACTAAACATTTTTGAGACATAATGTTTCTCTAATTTGAATATAACTTAATTAAACACTACTTAATTGATGGCAAGTCATTTGGTTTGTTTACATTTAAAACACATTCACTAAATATCAATAACATAAGCAAAAGATAAGTAACTCTATAGTCATTATTGAAATAATTAAGTCATTTTACTGCAGTTAAATCATTATTTAAAGTAATAAAACACATTTTTATCAGATAAAGTAGTTTAGAGAAAGAGAGTTAATTCCTTATAAGCAATTATATCAATGCTTTCTCTCTTTCTTTTTTCATTAGTGACACACCATTTGAATATAACAATTTAAAAGTGACTTATTTTTATAATATCAGCAAAATATTGTGATTTAAACTTCTTTTCCTAATATTTTTTGGTGGTCTAACAATAAAGGGATTACATTATAGTATAGAAGTATAGTGAGTATAGAAGAGCTGCATTACTAAACTTTATAACTCCTACTTTACTATCTCATGTCTTCTGCTGTAGTCAACAATATAGAGTTTTATACTTCTATACAGTTTTTTATATTACATGAAACATATATTTTGTGAATTGCTGTAAAATTGCAATGTTTTTAGTGTCACATAAAACAAATTTCAAATTTTGCCATTTTTGAAAAGTGGTTGAATCAAAAAATATTGACCCCCGGTCAATCTGTAGTTTGTTAAAATTAACTGCTTTATCACCGCTATAAAGAATAGCTGAAACATGTTAAATGGCTACCGGCACTCTTTTACGAACTACCGTTTGACCATTTATTGAGTAAATGGTCTTTTTTTAGTATTATTCCATTAAGAGAGCTATGATTTTTGTTATGATTTTTTATGATTTTTTACTTTTAGATTTTAATAAATTTTAAATAAAGCAAATCATATGCTAAAAGAATTGTTACACAGTTTCTAATTACAGAATATTATTATTATTATTACTCTTATAATGAATACGTTTATAAAAAAATAAAGACTTAAAGATAATTGCGATAAGAATTTGAAGGCAATAATTGAAAAATCATTCATACGATAAAAATTCTATTTTAATGAAAGTGAATGAAAAATGTAAAATGATTTACGACAGCATAAAAAGCTATGAACACTCAAAATAAGTGCGATTCGCAAAAATTATAGGATTTATATTTCATTTCTATTTGAATCGGTTTGAAAATTAAACCAAAGAATAAAATTTTGATTTTGTAGTACCAATTATTGTACGTATATTCAAGAATTCACATTATATTTACAAATGAATTATTGGTTCAATTGAAGCATATATTTGATTAATAATACTTATGCTATAATTTTATGAAAAATTATTATTTTAAACAACTCTAAAATAAGTTTTATGAATCAATGAGTAACAGTGCCAAAGGTTATGCAAAATAAGTTTTATGAATCAAAGTAAATGAATAACACTTCCATAGAATTTCATTTGAAATCATTAATCTTTTCCTTTTAATAATTTTAGTCGATTTCATTTAATTAGACTTACTTTAGCATCGCTTCAAATTAATCTTAATTCTTAAACTTATTTTTTCTCTTTTATTTATAGTGACATCGATTTATTATAAAACTATTTTTTTAATTTAGTGTAAAATCTAACGAAAATTACAGTCTAAGTGTTTAGTTAATGTTATGCACAAAAATTTTATATTTAACTGAAGAGAATTAGGTATTTTAGATAAACTTAAAATAATTGATTTAATCGATCTTTAATTTAATTTAAAATAAAAATATATTTTTTTGAAATATTTGAGCCAGTTTTTAGAGTTATATATGAATTGCTGCACTATAGCTAAGATATCTATATATAAAATAATTTTAAACTTTAAATATAATCTTTTCGTTTCTCATTGCTTAAGTTCAAAGTTGAATAATAATTGAAACAATTTTCAAACAATGCCTATCAATCACTTAAAATAATTTATACTAACATTGAAAATTTATATGTATTGATATTTCTAGGAACCAATTTAACTAAAAATGCCAATGCTTTTTACACTCCGTACCATTATAGAAATCCTATATTATAGAAAAGTTTGATAACATAAATAGAAAATAATTTTATTTGAGAGGCAATTTGACTAATGACGTTCTAATGAATATTATTCATGTGCTACAATACAATAAAAATTTTGAAGTTTTCGTTTTAAATTACTCTTTGCTCTTAATTGGCATAAATTCTTTGCTATTCTTTCATATCAGATTGTTTTACACGGGTAAATTATGCTCAGTGCCTATATTTAGCATTCTGCACAAGTTACTGAGCTGTAAAAATCCATGCAATAAAAAAATAATTGAAAAATTCTCAATAGTTAAAAAACGTTGTTAGAAAACTGGGTCGAATAAGGTTTGCTTTTGACTGTTTACTATCAAATTCTTGTTTCTATAAAATGCAACACTACGGAGTACACTGTACAGAGTATACTCTATCTACAGTATAATTATTTAATTATCCTTTGAATTGAAATAACTTATACATTAATCGATACAGTAATTTATGATTTATATACAGTATATTTTTTAAACACATTTCTATACTTAAATTTTTAGTCAATCCCAAAAATAATTCCGAATATACTATAAATTATATGAAACTTTTAACATTTCTCAATCGTTTGTTCAAAAGTGATAAAAGTCAAACTAATTGCCTGAAAGAGTTTTTCAATAAAAATCTTTTTCAATTCAAGTATTAGTCATTTTTGTTTTGTTTTTTTATAATAGGTAGAAAATAAAATGTCTGGCACCACCCATGTTATTAGTAAATAGTAAACAGTTTATAATAATATTGTTATTTATTGATTCGAGGCATTTGTCCCATTCGTCTCATTGTTAAAATAAAGAAAACGGGAATATTATTCTATAAACGATTTGATTATTTTAGTCATTATTTATAAACTTTAGGAATAAATGTTACACTTTATAGAAAATATCAAAATAAAATAACAAATACTTAAATAGTTATTAAACTAATCAGACTCACTCGAGAAGATATTAGAATATTATTCTCTAAACTTATATCAGAGAATTTACTTAATTCAAAGTTTAATAAAATAATATAACAAAAGGGATTATTTAAAAATGTCTGAAAGTATTATATAATTTTAAATCACTATTTCTTACGGATAATAAATTATAAAACTCTTGGTTTCTCTAAAGCTTTATTTGATATAATGCTTAACAAACTCTATTAATGGTGTTCAACAACTATTTTACAATTTTATCAATGAATCACATAATTATAGAGTAACGTAATTTACAAAATTATAGATATTTTTTACTTTAGCAAATTATTTCAGATAATAATAATTTATATTCTTTTTTGAGTTGTCACGAAATATGTCTAATTTGGTTCTATTATATATTCCTATTGATAAAACATATTCTATTTATTATTTTGAATAATATTTTCTAATTTAAAAGCAAAATGTTTTTAAAATATACAAAATTTAATTAAAATAAAATTATTATATACTCGAAACTAGAGGTTCTATTATAGTGTTCACTTATATAGCACAATGTTATGCTAATAATTCTCACATCTTCTTCAAACTACTTAACATTCTGTTAAGCATTCTTTAATTATGTTACGTTAAGAATCGGAAGAAATATAAACTACTTATAGAGTATATAATATACTAAATTGATGATTATATAAAATCTTAAGTAGTATTGGAATACAGTAGATGACATTTCTTAATTTAGAAAAACACAATGAATATAAAACTTTTTATATGAAAATTGCGATTACTTCAAAATTTGGATTCTGGATACTTATTGAATTCCAGCTTTAATTAGAAAATTTGATTAAAAACATAATTTCAATTATGTTTGTCTCCCTTTAATCAATGAATATTAATCTACAAAATGCTTTTATATCATACCTCGAATATTAAAATAATTTTGTTCATTAATATTCAAATCGTGTTGTATTGTAAGAGCATCTGATAAGTTAATTATTATCCATTTAGAGTATTAATAAATTATTTTATTTAAAACGAATAAAAATGAATTTAAAAGATTTCATTAAAATATTCAATAACTTTAGTGACTCAACATTAGTGATGCGATTATAACCGATTCTATAAATAACTCAACAATAAAACAAGTTTGAATCAAAATTATATTAACTACAGTTTGCAAATGTTAAAAATTAGGTTTAAGAAAAATAGGTTTTAACCAAATAAAACACTTATAAAAATTTTAATTCTTTCTAAAGTTAAGCACAAATTCAAAATTATTTTACCAATCTCACACTAATTTCCAAAATATTCCGTTCTAAATCACTAATACTAGTTATAGATTGATTATAATTAAAAAATTATAGAAATATTGTACCCTATATTTTTACAGCTAATTTTTACAGTTTTCTGATTTTTAGAAATAAATTAGAATAACACGAATTTTAAAAATTTTGAGATATACTTAAAAATTATAAATTTGAATAAAAAATGTAAATCTTCTACTCCTTCTACCTTTAGAGGTGTCGGAGGTGCAGTTTTTAAACGCCATACGCTGTGATTACACGTTTCAATCTCATCCTTAAAGAAGAGGTAGCGTAGTCCTTTAGCTGCAGTAAGTATGAGGTTAACAATGAGACCGAAAAAAAACCTAAATAAAATTTAGGCGTCGGCCGGAGTCGAACTCTCTACATAGCATCGACAGACAGTATGTTTACTCAAATGGACTGTGCACAAGCCATCTGAGCTATCGAGACTTAAATTTGAATATATAATGAAAATCTTTAATCTCTTATGATAAAAGACAATCGTAATAATATATGCAATTAGCAAATCAACAAATATTTGTAAAAATTTTCATAAAAAATTAGACGAA
>JAQGCF010000151.1:0-13201 GCA_034699405.1 Hermanniella punctulata | reverse complement strand
CTGTATTTTAACTTTTGTTTAACTTTATGTGATGAGTATAGATTGCGCTATACTTTATATATCGATCGCTTGACTAGAATTTTGTTAAATACTGAAACATAGTTTTATATTCTGTTCCAGTTCTGTGTAGCTGTATATGAAAGTTACTGAAGACAGTAGAAGTCAGTTTAATGTAGTGTTTGCTCTTTTTTAAACTATTAAATAAAATTTTGACTTTAAAATCGTATTGAGTCAAAACTTATATTCTCTTACCACTCATGCCTTTAACTTATGATAGTTTTGAACTCTTTTTGATAAATAAGTTCTTATAATTGCAATTAACTCAAAGTTTATTGCAGTGAAGAGAGTGCGCAAAATTTGGTGCACATGTTATACAAAAGTCATGTGGCAGTCAGTGTTTCTGGTCCTTTAATTTGATTAATTTATTGATTGATCAGAGATATCATCGATCGGGTGCGGGGGGTTATACTAAAGCCATCAAATCTAAGCGGAAAATTTGACATAAAGTACTGTGTATTACAATGGACTGAATTGGGATTCTCTTGGATATCACTGGCAATGGGAAACGCTTCGACTCCGGCAATGATCCCTTTTATCATTTATTGAGTGCGCACTGCTGTACAATACTCACAGACCTGAATCTAATGTTCAAACGCACACTACATGTGTGTAAAATTCCTTCAACTGTGCGGACGGTTATCGAACTTCACCCATAGTTTCACTTATCTTAATTATAATATAATTCACATTAATATCGATTAATCAAAAAATTTGTTTAAAAAAATAAGTTAGAATTGAAAATAATTTTTGTTAAAAAAAACTTTTTTCCGGTGTTTTTACAAATGTTTGGACAAACTTTGCTCACAATTTTTAAACCAAAACTCTTTATTCAATTTTGTAAGTTTTGTAATTATTTATTGCCAGTACTATAATTGGCAGCAATGGTTGATTGGTGTCAATCCCAATCACAAGGACACCACCACCACAGTCATCAGCCGTCACAGTCATCATATTTAGAAATAGCGGCAAAGGCTTACTTAGAAAACAATGTCAGGTACTATTTCAATAGTACTACAGGCGCTGAAAAGAAGACCAACAACTCTAATAGAAATGCAGCCACAGATTTCATTGTTAGGTAAGGAATCAATTTTTCCTATTGTGTTTGACTATAAGGGGTATAACAATTTCCATCTAATAAAAAAAACTCATACACTTTCAGTTCCTTTAAGTGTTTGTGTGTTTTGTTCCCAAAAAAATCTTTAGCACACAATTTGAGCCAAAGAATGAAATTACATAATAGTGTAATAAAAATAACTTTTTTCTACCAGAATAAACCTATTGAGAGAAACTGTTGCACTACTATATCAACTATTTTTATAAATATGAAAACATATTTACAGTTTTCCAACTTATTTATCCTCATTATGTATTTCATAGCCCCATAGTCTTCGCTTCAAATACTGTTTATATATATTATTTGAATGAGAAAAGTTAGTGTAGTAATAAAAGTTTGTAGCCTACAGTAGTCATATAAAATTTATCGTACTTTACATTCTGTAACATCAAATTCTTGCAGCCAAATAGGCGGTCGCGTTATAAGTATATGTGCTTCTAATGTTTTCAGCACTTTCTTAAGTTACACACACTCTCGAAGTTGTAAATTCTGTACATTAGTATCACATTTGTAGATATTTTTCATCGAAAATATATCAAAGAGGAGAGAGGGGGAAGAGAGTGTATGCGAGATGCGAGAGAGAGAGAGAGAGAGAGAGAGAGAGAGAGAGAGAGAATATTAAATTTAATTATTTAAAATAAGGTGTTTTAAAAGCGGCCATAAATTATTACATTTGCAATTAATATGGGATACATTTTCATAGCATAAACTACCGGTATATGGAATATTACAGTTGTTTCATACAAGCGCTCAGTTTTTACAGTTAATTTACTTCCCATTATTATTAATGGTTATAAATATACACAAACACAGAGAATGTTTAAAACAAACAAAAGTTTTATACTTATCCTCAAAGCATAAAAAAGAGTGAAATTATATTTCACAGTAACTAAATGTCTGGCGTAAAGAAAAACTAAACTAAACGAGATATAAAAGAGAGAATTTATTTTCTATTTTAAAACACAACAGAGCAAAAGACTCAGTAGTTTTTCATCAAAACGTATTAAAATAAATTGAATATTTCTATGCTTTTATTACTGTATCCCGAATTAAACATTAACTTAATATTTAGACTCAAAAGAAAGAAACATAAGTTAAGATCATATATGGAATAGAAGGGAAACAAAAGAAACAAATAGTTTAGTTTGCATTTCATCTATCAATAAAAAAAGTTGTGACTTATATATTATTATTGCCATTAATGTTAAAAAAAATAAATAAATTCTGGAACACATTTCACTAAAAACACTACCATTTCTATTGCTTGACATTTAAGAAACTGATTTTTGTTTTTTAAGTAACATAAAAGAGAGAAAAAATACTTTTGGGAGGCTTTTTATTATTAGCCAAAAGAGTAGTACTACTAAAAAACATACTGGTAACTGTGCATGTTATTTAAGTTTAACGGCTATATCATTTTGTTAGCAAAAAAATCCCATTACAGTAATTCGTAGCGATTTGTAAAATTAATCGCTACGAAGAGTTTTGACTCCACTCTAACTTATAATGCATTGCTTTATATGTATTTCAATATTTTTCTTAGACTTAAAGCTAAGAAAATCTATGTTTCCAAACAATATTCATATGAGCCCATGGGGCTAATATACCGATAGACTCATTCTCTTGCAAAACGACCCGCGCCTCCAGATGTAATGTTAACACACTATTATACTATAATAGTATTGAAAAGCGGGAGTAAAAATTGATTCTTCATTTTCTTATTCTTGTTTTTCATGCATTTGATTCTTTTGTATGTCTTAAGACTTTATGCATAAGAAAAAAGAAAGATTTTTGTAGAACAGGATCACAACATACACTCCATGCACACCCGTACACACACATAGCATCTCGATATGTTGCATATATACACCGTTTTTCTGTTTCGTCTTTAATATGTTCTTAGCGCGCGACAGATGTTTTCATCTGGCATCATCATCATCATCAATAGTTGATGGCATGCCTTTAGACATTTAACTCTCTCCCTGTGTCTCCCTCACTTCTCCCACTTGTGTCTCTCCCTCCCTCTCTCACTTTCTTACTCTCTTATAATTCGTTTTTTCTTTACTGTTCTTATTCTTAGGCATAAGAAACCAATGCAATACATATCACACTCGAATGACACTTTCCATTCCATTTCCTTTTTGCCTTATGCACACATCACTACAATCTAAAACATTTTTTGAGGTTTGAGTTGATCTGTGCATCCTTTAGGAGAGCTAATGTCTATTTTTTGTGCTCCCGCTATCTCTCCCTTACCTTACTTTTATTCTCTCTCTCCATTTCCATCTCTGCACTCTTTCCTCCACACTCTTTATTAGATCATATTTTGTTTTATATTGAAAATATTTATTTCTATATTGAATATTCAGCTGAATAAATAGGTTTGTTTGAGGTACAGATAGGCTAAAAGAGAGCATAAAAATATGGCATAAAGTATATTAAATTGAATTTTCTCTTTCCTTCACTCATGAATTAGAGTTAATGCTTTAGATTAAAAAAATTCTTCTTTTTTTATTTATGTCCTCTGATATGAATGTCATAAAACGATTATTTAATAGAAATAACTTTTGATAATTAGAAATTAAACTTATTTAAAATTCATGTCTAAAACAATATTAACCATTGAGAAAAGTGTATTCTTAATGGAGAACTAAGTGCTAGACTTTCCCTCATTTAATAACGATTAACATATTTGGATCATTAATATTAATATTACATTAACTTTGTATTTGTTTTCATAGTGTAATCCAATAACATTTAAAATTCATATATAAAAGACACGAAATAGACATTAGAGAAAACTTTGATAGAAATTCTTGTTTTACTTAAATAAATAAAAATTATAATAAAATAACTTATAATTACTGCCATTACTAATTGTATAGCACTGTACTTATTATAAGTTATATTATTATATGTGAACTAAAAGCACACAAAATTAAGAAACTGGAGATTGCGATCGAAAAAGTGAGACAGAGATTGACATTCTTATTAAGAGTAGAGGATAAAGAGTATTGGAGAAGAACTGACTCTACAAATAGTCAGTGAACACAGAAGTGTAAAAATCAACTCAATTGTTAATCTCTAGAGAATTAAAAAAAACTTTTTGATCACAGTCTCTCTTCTTTTTTATTCAGTCTTTCGCTCTTTGCTCTAAAAATTTGATATCGAAATAAGTATCAAATTTATTATTATCGACAAATTTTTTTTATTAAAGTAAACAATTTTAAAAGTTTTTGCTCTTTTATTATTTGTTATTTTACGCAACGTTTCGTTTTGTGAATAAACTTAATGTTTAAAAAAAATTGAATCTATTTGTTGTAAACTATAAATAGTTTTGAAAAATTAAATCAAACCAAATGACAAATAACAGGAAAAGATTTACGAATAGATTACCATAATTTGTCTAAATAACTCAACCATTTGTTTTAGTTGAACACTCGTTGACTAATAACTTAATGTTTGCCTCAATTTATAGGTTTTGAAATTATAAATATAATAAAAATTAGTTTTGTTTAAAACTTCTTTATATTTATTTCTAATTACATTTTCTCTTTCAATGATTTCGAGAGAACAGTAAATCTATTTATCTCAAGAGAGAGTTAGAAAGAAAAGAGAGGAAAAAAATTCTATACTAATAATTGGAGTACTTGTGAACACATTTGTGAAACACATAAAGGCTATCTTCACATTCACTTCAGATTTGTTACATTTTCATAGGTTCGCTCTTATGAGGCTATCATGTTATATGTCGTGCACTTATATGCCTGAAAGCTTTAGGACAGGCATAGTATCATAAGTCACAATCTTAAATCAACGCCAGCATCAGTAGCATATAAAGAGAAACTATTGTCTAAAGTTATCTTTATAGCTATTTTGGTTTCATATGCAAACGAGATCTTTCAAACTGATAGTTGAGATACCGTTTCTCGAGATGCGAGAACAAGGAGTAATTGTTGGCGAACTTGTCCTCATAGAGACACACAAACATTCCTAAAATTAGTGCACATTTTCAACAAACTATAACTGCAATAACATTGAAAAGTGAAAGAAGTTTATTATATTGAACGCCAGTTGTATTGTCTCAGAAGTACTGTTAAACAAATTAATAGATAAGTCATTTATCGTCTGACATCAACCTTGACTTCTGGCGTTAAAGACTTTCTTTCCGGTCATCTCTTAACTTATTTTTTCTCTTTTGTTTCTGAAATGGATGTCTAATGCATTTGTTGTTATAAATCATAAATCATTTGGATTTCATTTCTTTTTCATATCGTTTGATTTCCTATAACTATCAATACCAGTGCCAATACCAGTGCCAGAGAAGTATCCCCTACTTAAGAAGTTCGTTAAATTTGATGATCATCTTCAATGTTGATTCCGAGTCATGTCATAAAAATGAGTTTATATTCTTCAAGAATATCATTTCGCCTTCTCCTTGTACTACTAGTACTACCCACTACCACTACTACTGTACAGTACTACTACGAGTACTACTACTTCTATTAAAGCTTTTCATCATTTATTCAATAAATCCAACCGAATCTCCAGAATCTAAAAGGTTTGGGTAATTTTGCTAAGAAGATGGAGCAAAAAAATTAAGTACACCGTAAGAGAAATCCAAAACCCATTTAAAGTTTTCACTCCTGTCGGGGAACAGAAAATCCTAAAAATTTCAATTTAAAACTTTTTGGCGAAAACTTTTAAAAACATCAATCAATCAGTTCAGTAAAGTTTAAGGCTTTAGTATTTACGAAGTGTTAGCTATAACTAGTCTATACTATAAGTTTAATAGGGACTACTATTGGGGTTTAGTATCCGCTAGTGGTTAATAACTAAGTCACAAATTCACATGAAGAAAGTCTTCGGAATGGAAACACACTTCTTAGCCATTCAGATCGCGTTGCATTAGTTCAATGCAATGGTCATTGCAATACGTGATAGGGGCTGTATGGGGAGCACCAAAAGGAAATTGGCTGCTGAAGAAGTCATACAAGCGAACACAAGTGAATACGAAAATCTCGCTATAGGATTCACTATGACTTTGATGAACACCGATATTATTTCTCTTTTCCCTTCGTTTTCATCACTGCCTTTACTCTAGCAGTAATAGGAAACACTTATCCGAGTTGAGCCCAGAGTCCAACTTAATTTGGTTGTTAGGATGACTTTTCTACTCCATTCTCACGCCATATCATAAGTAAATATTAATCGAGTCCACTGTTTATTACATAACACTTAAATAGATTATTAAATATAATCTTTAATAATAGAGTCGAAATTTTTTTTTGTTTAGTTTAGTTTTGTTTCAGTTTTTATTGTTTTAATGCTGTAATAATATGAGAGAAAATGTATTTCTCCGAAATGAATCGAATAAAATATTGATACGAGTGGAGAATATTATATAAATTTTAGTTATACTTATTATCATTATTGTTATTCTCTGTTTTTGTTTGGCGACTATAAACTAAATTTAGGTGTTATTATATTGATGTTCAAAACACTACCAGTGCCTCAATGATATTGTATTGGAATATAAATTACTTAAATATGCGTTCTCTCCGGTGTTAGGAACTGAAGGCAACTTTACTGTTGTTAGAAATTTAATGAGTTTTGCACAAAAATTTTAGTCGATTTGTCTAATTATGTTAAACCAATTAGTTGTTAAGATATAGTTCTAGTATTTTGGAGACAAAATTAATTAATTAGTGAATCAATCTCTGCCATTAAATATAAAGCATCGCATTTCAGTTCATATGAAAACTTTTAACTAAAACTTTTGTACACAAATTGTACACAAATTTCTCTAATTTTGTGCATTTTGTGCACACATTTTGCATAATTAATTCACTTGTATTAAAATTGTTTCTTCTGGTTCTCTAGAAATTAAATTACACTAAAAGTGTATAAAACTTTGTCCAAAAGCTATTATACAACACATATCTACTTAACGATAGGAATAATTAAATATCTTTTTATTCAATAATTCATGAGATGACTATCACTTAAAATCAAATCAATAAATTAAATGTTAGATCAAAAATAATAAATCTTTACAGTGCTATAAAAATTGCTTAATGGAGGTAGTATTGAGGTGTAGCTGAAAAAGTGTAACTTAATGTAAATTAAATTATTAAATAAATGATTGATTGATGACATTTATATAAGTGGGTTCTGGTATGAGATCATAAATTATCGATTGAAAAAAAAATCCGGACTAATAGTATGAAAAGCAATCTCTGAGAGCAATTTGTTGCGACTCAAGTCTTTATTGAATTAAGAATATGATTAAAATGAATTACTTTAGCTGTGACTCCAAATTATCCGATGCCATTTCGCCTCTAAATTATTTGTAAACTAGTAATGGTAGTAATGGAACAAACATTTTCTAACGGAATTATCACACTTTCAACAGAAACGCCAAAAAAACTAAACTCCATATCCAAAGCCAACGCAGATATTATTTATTGAATAATATTTTAAGAATAATGTCTAATATTTTTTTGAAATGACTGAACAATATTGGAGAGAAAAAAGGTTGTAATGAATGTCATCTAATTTTATTTTATTATTTTTCCCAATACTGAACAACAACTCTCTGAACAGATATAAAAAGTAGTAAATTTTAAAATATTGCGTCTACTTATTGAACATAATTTAAAGGTGAGATGAAATTCTCAATGTGCTCAGAGATTATCTTTATTTTTTTTCCTAACTAAACCCAAACATAACAAAAACCCATATATTCAATAGTTGGGGTCGAGAGTGAGGAGAATGAGATAGAGAAATGAGAATGAGATCTAAAATATGAGTTGGGAGGAGTTGTTTAATGTCACTGCAGTGAAAAGTTAAGTGTTCGGGCGGATCGACATTTAGGTTCTGTTTGTAGGCCTCAAATCTATTCATCTATTAAACGATAAACAAGACTCTTCATCAAACTTTAATAGCTTTTAAGAATAATCCTTAAGATATAATAACATCAAACGAGTAGTTCTCTGTTTTCGTTAAGAAAATCAAAGTCTCTTAAGGAAGAGATAACAAAACAGTATTGTATTGTTTCAACTTAAACGCTGGTAATTATGATTATATTCAATAAATGACGAAAAATTATTTTTTCCACTGTTTTTGTTCCACACAATCAAGTGATTAAATTTGGAGATCTTTTCTATACATAATTCAGTTAATAATAATTACTAAGCTTTTGATACTTTCTGAATACAATTGAGCTCAAGTTTGTATCATAAATGTTTCATTAAAAAAATTTATTATAACTTTTATAGTGAACGCTATTGTGAACAAAAACATTGTTTATCATAATGAAGGCAAACCCATTGTTAGAACTTAAGTTATAAGTTATATACAAAGTGTTGTAATAGTTATGAATCATAACTTATGATATAGCGATGCACTAATTGATTATAAATTAATTTTCTTTTGCCTGTGTTTTGATGAGTTAACTAATTAAATAATTTTTTTCTTTTCTTCTCAAATGTGAACTATTAAGACGCGACCCAATAATATCTCACCAGTGCTTTCAAATAATGCTGATAACCCCATATCCTTAATATAATGTTATTAATCAAAATAAATTTCGTTTTGAATACAAAAAAGACAATTAATCGTGAATTCTTACTAATTGCTCATTTGATTACATATTCAATTCCCATCTATGAATGTTGACTCATGTAATTATATGAGTATTTTGTGTGTTTCAATGAACCTGCTCAATCTTATAATAGACTATGAATATATTTATTTTTATTTATTTCACATATTTATATATTTAAATATATAAAAGTTTTGTTGAGTTCATTTCAAGAATTTTGTTTTATTTATTTTCGGATACTAAATATGCTGTAGTAATAGAAGTATTTTTTGTTTGTCTGTTATAAATAATTTATTCAATTTGTTAAGCAATTTGAATAAAAATACATCCAAAGTGTGTGGCCATTGAATAACAGCAATGAATCACTTCTGCAATTAATCGTATATTCAACAAAAATATGTATAAAACAGAACTTTATTAGTTTGAACATAAATAAGTTTGTGGGTATTCTCTGTGCTAACCCAACTTATTATTAAAAGTGTGCTCAATAGATGATTTTATTGCAATAGGTTAGAGAGTACAATAAAACTAGACTGAGCTCCACTGAATCATTATACTGATAAAGAATGTTATAAAAATATGACAACTTTTTCATATACACTTTCAGACACATACACACACTCTACTAACAAAAGTTAATAAATATAATGCAGTTTACTTATACAATGTTCACTCTAAGCGAGTTTAACAAAACTACAAGTTTTTTATACACACATTTCATATGAATTTTTATTTCCATTTTCATCAAATATATGATTTTTAGGCATAAAAATGAGAAGAATGATGACTCGAAATAAAGATATGCAAAGAGATATAACTCCTAGATTTATGAATGGGATTTACTTTGATATTTTTTGTGCTCTACTTTTCTATCTATCACTCGTATAAAAAATAATACAACGAATAGATTAAACAAATATTTCTATTGAGTAAATTTTTCTTCACTCCCCTTAAAAATAAAATCAAAAATAGAATAGAGAGTAGAGTAGAGCATAAAAAGGCAACAAAAACACATAGAGTTTCGTATGAAAAAGGAAAGATAAAAAATACGTAAAGATCACAGCAATTACTGTACTGGGGATCGGAGTGAGATAGTAGTAAAGTGAGGAGCGTTTAATGCTATAAACATGGGATAATATATCCCCCTCTGCACCTTAAACAGAGTCTTATATAATATTAGTACTGGTTCGATCGCCACTCCCAAACTCCCGATTCATCAAGATTTGTAGCGTTAACTCTTAAACGCCGTTACATTTCGGTATTTTCGCGATGCAGTCATTCAATTGGATGCTATCATAATATTTCTTGTCGAGCCTTTACTATGCTTAGCACACTAGCATCACCATAACCGCCTTTAACTTAAGCCTTAGCTCTTTTCTGGTCTGCTCGTGTAGTATGTGTTGCTATGCGAGATCATTCACTGCCTGGGAATATATGAAAAAATTTCATTCATATATTTATTTCAGTATATATTTTATGTATATATTTCCTGATATTATATAATGTAATTCTTAATAGAGTTTATTCCCAAATATATAAAAGTGTAAATTTGTTTTTAATGTTAAATATTGGATATAATATTTTTTTTACTACTGGGTATTTGATGTTCTCTGAGTTGGAATTATATTTTTTTATATGGAAACAGAATTGAATAAATTTCGTTTTATTCGCAGCAAATTTTATTTCAACGAATTTGAGTTTTTTGATAAATTAAGAAAAATTTTGTTATTAATCCAAATTTATTGCTTTTTTCTTAAGGCAAAAAAAAGAGAGAGACATTGGGATCAGTTTTAAATGATTGTAAGATTTATTTTAGTGTTAAATTTAATTGAAAAATTATATCAATGATAAATGTAATAAATGCAATGGGCTTTCATTAAGAGCTGCAAACTTACGGAAATTTACCATAAATTCTCGTAACTGCTATTTATTTCCTAATCTCGAGTTAAGACTACCTCTACTGGAGCTAACATTCTTAGCTCTATATCATTGAGATATTGATCTGTTTTCAGTGGCACCCCTGTACCACCCCTTTTTGCCAACATCTAGATTCTAGAATCTTAATACACTAAAACCATCGACTTTTGTCAATTTTCTCCCCTATTCTCTCTGCGTTTCCTTTCACACAATTTCAATGCATTTGTCTACACATCTAATTCACGACCCTTTCATTCATTTAGTTTGGAAGTGAGAGAAACACTAACTTATTTAATCCACTTCTTGTTACTTGTTTTCTTATAATTCTTATTTCTCTTTAGAGCTACAAAATTAAGCAAAACAAGTAATACAAGTAATACCACAGCCAATAGAGCAACAACGCCTCTCTTCAGCCAAACAGTGTCAAGTCTGGAACCGATGCCTAACATATCATCGACAACAACAGCAACAACAACGACAACACAGACAGCGATTAAAAATCAAACAATTATATCGAAGCGATTTCCACGACAAGAGCATCCACTTGGAAAGGTATTACTTGAGCTAATTAAAGAAAAAAAGTGCACAAAAAATTGAGATCAGAATTAGTTGTATTAACAGAAATAGCTATTAGCCATTAAGTGGTACATTAACGTAAAGGTCTTTAACTATTTTCTATTAGACATCATTGAGTCTCCACTCTGTTATCAAAGTGTGTTTATGCAGAGCATTACTCCCAAAACAAATCAATTTTTACAAGTTTTCATTAGAGCCCAAACACACTCTCTGTTTCTTAAGAGTCAATGCCTACAATGCCTACATTGCCTGCAATCTAATGCTTCACTTTTTGTTGTTCTCATTTCCGATTCTTTATTCTTAAGGTGAAAGTAATTCTGCAAATAAGTTATCCACAACAAGAACCGACGCCTTATTTGAAAGTTGATTCTTCCAGAAAACACTTAACTCTTTACGATCCGACACTTTTGTCATCCTATGAACAAAATCAAAGACCAACTGCACCGAAAATGTATGCGTTTGATGCGATAGTGAATAGCGGTGGAACCCATACCAATAACAATTCATTGGTAATACTATTTCTCTCTGTTTTTATCTTTTTTAAGCTAATGATTAGTTCGGGTAGTGATCAGTGTTTACACATGAAATTTATTTTTATGTTTATTATACAAATATATAAATATCTGTTTCTTATTCTCGATTTGTATCCGCAATGAAATTCAATTCTTTTGATTCTTTCAGGAGCTATCGAAGGCAGCCCTACCGGAGCTGATCGATGCGGTCATGAATGGCAATGATTCGGTGCTCTTCGCTCTCGGCAAAACAGGTTCGCCTCAATTCACTTCATTGATCATTTTATATGATTTCACTTTCGCTATTGTGTGCTCTCTGTGCTCGCATTCAGACAAAAAACACATTTTTAGTGAACTAATTCTTCCACTTATTCTTCCCATTCTTTACTGCTTTTCTTTTCTAGTCTTTACTCTTT
This sequence comes from Hermanniella punctulata, assembly GCA_034699405.1. Classification (NCBI taxonomy): domain Eukaryota; kingdom Metazoa; phylum Arthropoda; class Arachnida; order Sarcoptiformes; family Hermanniellidae; genus Hermanniella; species Hermanniella punctulata. Next base: position 1,000 of record JAQGCF010000151.1, on the reverse strand, counting down.
ATTTTTTAAAAATATTTATGTTTTGTGGGGAGAAAAAGACAATACCTATTGTTTATAATTTTTTTCTTCATTTTTTCTGTGATCGTTATCTTTATCGCATACTTTACTAAATAATAAATTACACTTCAATTATATGATATAATACAGAAAACGTTTATCCAATTATATCAATACATAAAAAGTATAACAACGAGAGAGAAAAAAGTTCTCACACTATATGTGAAACAATAATTTTGTGAGTTTATGAGTGTATGGATGGGAAAAGTGCACAAATTGATTGTGATTTCATTCTCGATGATTAATTTGATTTTAATTTCAATAGTTTGCAATAACTTATACTTTAAATTACATTTTCTATATTGTCTTTTAAAAACTTATCGATTTTAATGAGTAAATTATATATGTGTTTGAATATAAAAGGGGGGAAAATGTAGAAATAATTTCATTTAATTGGTTGCGATGAATAAAGATATAAAAATAAAATAAAAAACTCCACTAAAACGAGATATTGGGAACCAGAACGAGAAGTTGTGTTTTGCATCAAACCATTCATAATAAGACAATCGATCGGCCAGTTTTGTCAATAGACACTAAAAGATCATTGAGAATAGTGAGAGAGTAGAGAGGGAAGAAAATTACAGTCGCGTTACGACAGCTTCTTTAAGAGGGTATAAGTTAAATGATTGTTCACTTTATAGAGAAAACAATGATTTGAAACACGAAAAGAGAGACAGAGAGACAGAAGCGTAACTGAACACAAAAAACTCGATCACAGGAACAATAGAAAAAAAGTAGTAAAGATTATAAATCACTGAAAGACAAGGGAGAGAGAAAAATAAAACCAATAGTTTTATTAGATTAGAGGCAAATATATATTGATATATCTTAACAAATAAGATGAAATTGATATTAAAAAAGGGCTTATTTTTTATTCATAAGCAAAACGCTATTTTGTTTTGTGGCACACAAACAAAGTCCTCGTTTTTCGCTTTATTCAGTG
>JAQGCF010000150.1:0-13210 GCA_034699405.1 Hermanniella punctulata | reverse complement strand
CCATAGTGCCCTGATAACTACACTCGTACCTAATCATCTATCTATTTGTGTTTAAAATATCAATGATTATCTCTTAAAATTAAAATGTTAAATGATCACATTCAAATGGTAATGAGAATTGTTAAGCAATTGAGTCAACTTTCAAAAAAGTTTAAAAATGACCCTGTAGGGGCTAAATTTTTAAATAGTACCACGAAAAGATACTCTCTTATAAAAAAAACAATTCTCACTATCTTTTAAAAGCAATGATCACTGTATTTATTCAACGTATTTGTAAATAATGTGTAAATAGCTGTGCAACTAAACACAGAAAGTTAAGAACTCTTCAAACTTAAGATAAGATCATTTTATAAAACGCACTACAGATTTGATGGACATTATTATCAATTATCACAAAAATAAAAATAAATAAATTTTCTATTCCTTATCCCTTTGGGGTAGGAAGTGCTTAAACGCAAGAGAGTTATTGCGTTTAATCCCATCCTTAGTGTCAGGTCTTTTACTGTACTAAGAATGAACATAGAATCGAAAAAGTCAGAAAAAACTTTTTGGTCTTTTTCTGTTGGGGGACGCGTTCCTTAGCATTTATATGTTCTCATAAGGTTTACATTATTAAAATACTATATTAATTGTAGTCATCATTTGAAGACGTAATTTATTAGGAAAACTAACGGAAAGGGAAAATGATTGTCAAAACAAACTGAATATATTGTATATATTGTTATGACATTTAATCAAATCAAATATTAATTCATATATTCCACCAAATGATGACCTAATCTTTCATCTGATTCGCCATTAATTAGTATTTGATTATAATTTATGTAAAATAAATGTTTAATTAAATAAATTATTCGAACGAAACTTTGCTGTGAATGTGGGACACAAGAAGTGATTGTCATTTATAGCGTTTGTTTACTATAATTATTGATTTAATGAATGCGTAAAAATTAAATTTCTCTCCAAATTAAATATAAATATCGAACTATTCATACGTTTTGTGTTGATTTGTGTATACTTTATATGTTTTATAAAATATATAATATTTGGACTTAATTTAAAGTTAAGGTTTTGTTGCGTTTGTTTACAGTTGTGATTATTGTAATAATAATAATAATATATTTTATGAATAGTTATAACTTATAACACATAATACAACATAAAACTGATATAACATTAATACTGTATATGATTTGAAACGATATGCGATTTCATTGAGTATATATTCAACACATATTGAATACGTTATCGTTTTAGCGATAAATCATTTTTCATATTTTGATAAAACACTAAACAAGTGATAAAAACAGTTTTAAATCAAATCATTTATAAGAGTTTTGGGTTTTTCGTGACTATTAATCAAACGATTGAATTATTTTGATTAATAAGTGATTAAATGTTTTTGTCAACACTTCGATAGCAATGAATAACATCTCAATGAAAGAAAGTGAAACTATTAGTGCTATTCATTCAATCCAAACAATTGAGTCAAACAGTGACCACCAATTCATAGATGATATTTCAGTAAAAAAGCCAAACCTGGAGTGGCGTTACTGTGCAAATGGTTGTGTCCCAAAAGAAGATAACGTATTGGCGTCTAATGTATTGAACAAAAATAAGAATTCTGTAAACGGTTTCAGTCATTGTATTTCTAATAACACAAACGGCAATAACGGTAGTATTGGTGGTAATGTCTTTCACGCCAATAATGTCGGTTCAGGTGACAACACATCCTCTCTCCATATGTCGCAAACCTCGCAGACCTGCCAAACCTCTCCCTTCCCTCGACTGTCTGGTGAGACCCAACTATACGATGGTTTGACATCTGAAGGCATTATAATTGTAACCAATTTTCGTTTGTTTTTATCATATAATGCAAAAGAAAGAGGACTTCCTATAAGTCCTATAAGTTTACCGCTTTGTATAATTGAGAGCATAGAGTTGAGAGACATATATTATTTGTATATTTACACAAAACACGTCCGTTCGTTCATATTTTCGTTTGCTTCTGGAGATGACTGTTCTCTTTGGTTAAAGCGTTTGACTGATATCTGTGCTCTCGAGTCAAAACTTGAAAATCTTTATTGTTTTAAGTTTTCGATTGCAACCAAATCTGATAACAAATCAACAAACGTTTTGATTGAAAGCAAACGCTTTCGTAATTGTTATGAAACGCTTTATAAAGAGTTCAAAAGAATGGGTTTTGAGTCAAACGTTTTAAATAATACCATTTGGAGAATAAGTGATATAAACAAAGAATTTAAGTTATGTACGAGTTATCCACAGTATCTGATTGTGCCTCAAAATGTCAACGACAAGGACTTGGAATCTGTCGCCAACTTTCGATATTCACGACGAATCCCAACCGTTGTTTGGAGAGATCGCAGGAATGGATGTGTTATAGCCAGAAGTAGTCAACCAGAGGTTGGTTGGCTCGGGTGGCGCAACAGTCAAGACGAACATCTCTTGCAATCTATTATTATGTCATGTATTACAGACGAAACTAAAAATAAAAAACTGTTAGTTCTCGACGCCAGAAGCTATACCGCAGCCGTTGCTAATCGTGCAAAAGGTGGTGGATGTGAATGTCCTGAGTATTATTTAAGTTCTGAAGTGCAGTTCATGAGTTTGGCTAACATTCATAGCATTAGAAAAAGCTTTCATTCTTTGCGATACATTTGCGAATCACCGGCAGATCAGTTAAAGTGAGACAAAACAATCATTGATTTGCATTACAGTAACCTATGTTTTCACCAATAGTTGGTTAACACTTCTGGACAACTCTAAGTGGTTGCACAACATATCAGCACTAATGAAATCTGCTTTAATAGTAGTGAATGCCATAGATATAGAACAAAGACCAGTATTAGTGCACTGTTCGGACGGATGGGACCGAACGCCTCAAATCGTGGCTTTGGCTGAACTCATGTTAGATCCTTACTATCGAACTATAGATGGATTCAAAGTTCTAATCGAAAGAGAATGGATTCAATTCGGCCATAAGTTTGCAGACCGTTGTGGTCACGGGTCGTCTTCAGACGACACTAATGAGAGGTGTCCAGTATTTTTGCAATGGATTGATTGCGTGCATCAGTTGGTCCGACAGTTTCCCATTAGTTTTGAATTTAATCTAAACTTTTTGGTAAATTTTAAATCAAATATTTTATGTGTAACACTGTTATGCATTGTTCTATAGATAAAACTCATACAACACACCTATTCATGTCTTTTTGGAACCTTTATCTGCAATAATATGCAGCAAAGACTCGAACATCTAATCGATGAAAAGACTTTCTCTGTTTGGACTTATTTCAATAGTAGACGACAGCAGTTCGTTAACTATGTTTATTTGCAAAACGAACAGGTAATACACACTTTACTCATCTCTTACTTAGTCGTTAGAATATTTACGTTTTATTTACTAATTATGTTTAAATAATAACTCATAAATGAGACCAAACGTCAAATCTCTTTTGAATATTTATAATAATTACATATCAATGCATTCACTCGACAATGAGTTGTGTGTCGTTCATCTATAAGCCATTCAAAGTTTCAATGATTACAAATAATACCAAAAGTCTTTACTCAATGAAAAAACCTTTACCGGTAGTCGTCTGATACTAGTGATACAAATTATAATATCCAATAAATCCAAACCTTCTAAATCCCCGAATTAGGCGTTATATATCACGTGACAAATGACATGAATATAATTTGACACATTCTCAACCTCTCAACCCATTTATCAACACTAAGATCGACAATGTTAGCCGCATCGCACAGATAACCATCAAAGATAAGCTGTGAGATATCAACCAACTCTTTCAGAACTCTTTATATTGGATTGAATTTACCCTATTTTCGGGAGTATAATCCGCGGCTTATCTGAGTTTAAAAGTTAATTTTATGCTGAAAACAGCTTATACCCCACTGCGGATAATACAACGAATTTTATTACACTTTTAATCTCCGCTTCTGAAAGAAAAGGCGATTCGTATACTTTATATAACCGTAGGATTTATTCTTCTTCTTTATTATACGAAGAACTCTATATAAAAATTAGGTATTCGTTGTCATTGAGGAATGGCTTCAGAAATAGTGATACTTCACAATCTCCGACCACTTTATAAGGAAAAGTTTTTTATCATTAAAGCCATTCAGTATTTCTTTATAATATTTGTATTTATTCAGATTTTTATGTAAAATAGTCCGCTTATAGTGAAATACTGTATTTATTGCATCGCCTGTTCACTATAATGAGGGTATAGTCTAATAACAGCGACATTATTAAACCTATTGTGGGTTATCTTCCGGTGCAGGTTATATCCGGAAAGTGAGGGAATTATAAAAGTATTTAATTTTTATTTATTTCAATATTCAGATTCTTAGGCCTTCGTGTAAAGCAAAAGACATTGTATTTTGGAGTGATGTGTATATGCCTTTGTCGACATCAGTTTGCGGTACTTTTCTGCCCAATTGTTGTGCAGAACCCCCAATAAATACAGAACATATGAAACACGTGAACCCAAATCCAGAAATGAGTAGAAATGGAATTTTTAAGGATTCAAACATTGACTTAAAACAAAACGAATCAGAAATGAATGTTTCGAACAATGAGAACAATGAGACCGAATCAGATATGGACACAATCGCCAGTGATAAACACCATTCCCTATCGAAGACGCGCTCGTGTGAGAACATAGCTCTTGACGACCACTACAATCATTGTTCTGAGGAGAACTCAATGTTGCGAACGCGTCACTGCAGTGACCCCAATCTGTTGCGTAAATTAAGTATTGCCGACCAAATCGAGTGGGAAAAAGGCAAGTGTGAGGACATCCTTAAATACATTCGGGACTTACAAACTAACGAAGTGGTCGCCAGTCGTGATACCAGTGATCGTGACTCAAATCAGGTGCCTCTGAGTCGTGACTCTGAAAACGGTTCAATAGAAGAAACAGACGTAGGATTAAGTGCGCACTTCAGTATGTTATCCACTGAAACACTATTAAATGGCAATAACTCTTATATCGATAATATTGGCTCCTGTTGTGAGACACATAACAGTCTGTTAACTAATCTGCTGACCACCAGCACCAGTACTACCGAACTAAGCAATTCTTGTGTACAGAACAATGATTTAACGGTTCAATTCGATAAGTTATATCATTCGGTTTATTGCCATAAAAAGAAACCCTCGCATACTTCCAGTGCTCCCATTCAAAGACAAAGCTCTAATGATAACAACACATGTAATGGAAATGGTAAACATACTCGAACTCCGAGTTCTGGATGTCCGGCCACTCCTAACGATGAGCAATGTTTCGATGTTTTACCCTCTGATAGCCAAACCCTGAATCGGGAAGTTTTTGATATCGACGGACAGGTCCTCTTAAGAGACAAAATACTGGTTAGACTTCAGCAGATTATGGGACAAAATAAGGTTAAGTCATATTATTTGCTATTTTTGATGAGTTGTTAAATAATATATTACTCATAGAATGAAATCGAGTACTTAAGAAAAGAGCTCTATTTGGCGCGACTCGCGCTCTGCCAACAATTGAAATACTGTAACCCCACCGCTGATGAGGTAATTGTTAATAACATCATTATTACCGGCAATGCTTTTATTCATACATTGAAATGATTTAGAACTCCACTACAAATCCTATCCATTCCTCTGACTATTTTGCGGAAAACACATCATTAGATTCATGGATTGAGTTAATGCCTTCACTTCAAGCGAACACCAATGGGTTTACCATAAATGGAAAATGTGATGAAAACAATTCGTCGAATCCCTTCGATTCAGAGGTCAATAACAGCGCTGATGAGTATTCATTCGATTCAAATGAGCTCTCATTAAAGCATTTATAATTTAATCATTAGTTTTAAATATTCCTAATCTGTGCTCAAATTAATTAATATTCAACGGATCGCTAACTAGTCTTTAAGTGAATTATTAGCAAAATATCGAAACCACTTATCCCTAAAAATGATGTAAATTATAAATATTTTATGTAAAACTGCATTCACTGTAGTGAACAATATTAAGGAATTTAAACCAAAAAATGTTATATATTTTGTTTGTTAAAGAGTGCGAATCATTTATTTCAGGTTTAAAACCACTAAATGTTTGAATAAGACTCGCATTAATTGATATGAATTAATGAATTAATTAAACCATCATTTAATCAGTGATTAAAAGTCTTTAATATTATTTATTTTCAATACTATGAAAACCACTAAATTGTTAGCAATGTATCATAAAATTGACAAATCAGGTAAGTATAAGGAAAGTACTTTTGACCCATTTGTCACCATTTGTAATGAATTCTGAATTCAATTTTTTCAAATAATTACTCGTTTATGTCAAGTCATACCTGAGATAGAAAGTGAAAACTATACCAATTATTAATTATAATTGAAAACTATTTATATAATTGAAAAAAAGTTTCATTTCATCACTTTTTCCACGGAGAGGACACTGTGGACTCCGAAAATTCTCAAAATTTAATTAATGTTTAATGTTTTTAATGTAACAATTTTTAACATTAATTAATGTTTGGCCCTTTAGAATATAGCCCACGAATCTTCAATTTACCAAGTTTTAATGTGCCTAGCGCCCTACCGGGCGCCTGCCGTGTAACCTAACCCTAACCTGAGCCCATCTGACCTCACCTGACCTGACCTATCCTGGCTTTAGCTTTCCTAAAATAACACACATAATAATAATGTATAAAAAACAATTTCTTTATAAGAGAAGTCTATGGGAAAGTTAAATTTTGAAGCCCTGTAAGTTGTCCCCCCTTGGAGATAGGCCTTCATATTTGTGACCCCCATCCCACCCTCTACAAGAATATATAGGCCACACCCCCAGGGGCTGTGGGCTATATACTAAAGCCGTGCCTTATGTTTTTCCTGTTTTTTAAATGATATATTTTTAAAAGCATTTATTTCAATAATTCAATCAAAAACCAAAATACAGTTAAAATAAATCACTTATATTTATTTCATATAATATATTTGACAATTTTTGATTGAATTTTTTAAACATGAAAAACAAAAAAATTAAATGAAAACATTAATTAACGATCACTGGTATCACGACTGGCGACCACTTCGTTAGTTGTAAGTCCCGAATGTATTTAAGGATGTCCTCACACTTGCCTTTTTCCCACTCGATTTGGTCGGCAATACTTAATTTACGCAACAGATTGGGGTCACTGCAGTGACGCGTTCGCAACATTGAGTTCTCCTCAGAACAATGATTGTAGTGGTCGTCAAGAGCTATGTTCTCACACGAGCGCGTCTTCGATAGGGAATGGTGTTTATCACTGGCAATTGTGTCCATATCTGATTCGGTCTCATTGTTCGTTCGTATAAGAAATCTATTTAACAACTTTTGAGGGATAGGAATGCTATTTGACAATAGAAGAAAGGCTTTAGACTTAGACAGTTCACCAAAAGCAATGAAAGATTGTATTTCTATTATTTCTTAAAGTTTTGTATTTCATTGTAGGGAAGTATTTATATTTGAGTTATATTGTAGTAATGCTTAAATAAATATTCATTTTTAATATCATAAAAATGAAAAAATAATTTAATTTTTTTTTATAATTTGGGTAAACGTTAATAATAGTGACAATATTTGAGTCAAAAAATATGTTTTATTTTAAATTGTTTTTCATAATTGTTAACACATTATATAAATATTTTAATATAAAATCACAAAAAATGTATTTAAAAGAAAATGTCTTTAATTGAAATAATTTAGAATTGAAGTCAAGAGATGAGAGTTTCATCAGTGGGTTCTGATATTCTAATAAAGTATTTGTATTTTTCATTATCCAAATCAATAATTCCTCCGTTTTTTAATTGTTTTTCATAAATTGTATTAAATTTTTGAATATTTTGTTTCGCCTCTTCAATGATGAGTAACTCATCCTCTATGGGCTCATTTGAAAGACACGGGAGAGTGAACTGATTGGGATCGATATAAGATTTAATGTCATCTGATTTGAGGTCTTTCCGACAAACAGGACATTGAATGCAAACATCAGTTAAACTCATTGTTTGCGAATTTCGTACAGAAAGCATATAATCAGCAAAACAGCGACAATGAAAGTAATGGAAGCATTCATTCCGAAGGATCTCATCATTCACTACAAACTCGTATAAACAAAGCGCACATCTGTTGCCGTTCGGGAAGTTTAATGTTGTCAATAGATCTCTCGTTCTTTCGATCACATCGTAAAGCATTGTTTCTCCAGTTTTCTCATTGCAGACAATTTCGATATCAGATTTAATTCTGTAATAAATAATACTTTAATATATAAAACAAACATTGATTTAAAGATTATATTAACTAAACTTCAAATTATAAGAAAAATTCAAACTTCTAATAATAAAAGTACTTTCGATTGGAGTTTATGTCATAATCTCATACCTGTACTGTAATAATAAATAATTATCATATGTTAGCGAAAACTTTATATTAAACTCAGGTGTGAGATAATCCACTGTACAGTACATAACAGTACTACAATTAATGCAAATGTGGATAAAGTATGTAATGGTTTCAAAGCCGTTACTGAAGAATACAGTTATTTGAAATACTATAATCACGTTATTATAAACAGATTTCTTTGCATAACTGTGCGATGGATTTAACATTTTTATACAGATTTAATGATGATATCACTCTAATCTCATGTTGTTATATAAGCTAACATTTTAGTTTTAGTTATAAAAATTGTCGAACAATTATATTCTGTATCAATAAAATGGACAAAAAATTGAATAATAGAAACATTTATATAATAATTGACTTTAAGGTGAAATTCTGTTATTTCTAAAATGGATGCAAACCTTTTGATTTTGTCTTCATTTAAACCCCTAATGTTCTTGAATTCAAATACTGGCCATTCGTTTGGATACTAAATATTTAAATAAATTATAAACAAAATAATAAGTTTTGATTAACAAGTAATGGCACAAACTTTTAATTACTCGAAAAACGGCTTTAATTTTTAAACGACGAGTGCAGCCCCTCACCCAATAACCCCTCAATTTTTTATTCCTCTCCCCATCCTCTCCAATATATGTAAAATTACTCATTTATTTTACAATACAAAAGTAGAGTTAAGTGAGAGAATGCAAACCATTATTTTGTAAATACAATACATTATTATATTTACAGTAATAATAAATTATTATTATTATTAATACTGTAATACATTAAACTAATTGTAAATAAGCAGTGGAAGCAAATCCAAAATAATGCGTTTCTTCATTACTTAAATTGATTACAATCTATAATATTCTCTTATAGTATAACTCTTGAGTCTCAATAAAATATTGTCATTTTGTAACAAAAACTTAGTTATGAGAAATAAATTCGAAATTAAAAAACTTTAACTTCATTACAGGCAGGGATTACCTAGTTGGGGGTAGGGGGTATTTTGGGATACTCCCATACGCTTGGCAATATCTCACATAACTACAATAACATCATACCCCCCATACCATCCCTTAAGAAAAGTTGATGCTTTGGTAGTTTACTCATTATGAGATTCAGGACTAAATCGAGTAAAAAATGAGTAAATTTTGTAATTTCACATTTAAGATACTTATAGTAGATGGCGGACACTTCGAAAACATTATTTACTAAACCCTAACTATTGCTCTTTAAAATGAAATTAATTTCAATTTGATATCTATTGTTATTTTTTAATAAAAGATTTAAATATATAGTTAATATTTGGAAACGGTATACAATTTGTAGTATATATGACCTGTGCGTAAAACACTAATCATTTACCATAAACACTACATTATTCCCAAATTTCTTGATTTGCAATTTTTTAGTATAGAAATCGCTGTAAATATTATATAATTAAATTTACTTTAGTTTTATTCATATAAACACTTCTAACTTAACAAAAAATATATCGAAATTTATGGTTTGTGTGCTTTCGGTTAAAAATTAAATAAATACGAGTAAATCGTTTGACAGTTTGTGCTATTATTTGTAAGTTTTAAAATCCATTTAAATAAATACCGCTTTGGGAACAGTTATAGAGAGTGTGAGTCTAACGAACTGATGGCTCGCGTTATGACCAGTCTTTGGAAAGACATTAACTGAGAGATACGCCAAGTGTTGGTCACATCTGTCTGTATTGCGATCGCATAACTCAATGTGAATGTCGTCTAAATATATGGCTTTTAATGCTTCGAATTCCATTTCAACACTAAATACAAATTCAATTTATGATTAATCGACTGCTAAATGAAGTTGAGTTTCAAACTTACATTTCTTCTATTTCTACATTGTTTGACATATTTTAACCAATAATAAAGTCTAAAATCAATACTATTTTTATAGAATAATAACAAATGTATTCGTATATCAAATAAATAGAACTCGATTTCAATTTAAAACATAAAATTAATTATTGAATCGTAATATCAGCTGATTTCCACTCTTACGTCTCATTCATCTTAAGGCTGAGATTCTGAGACTGAGTCACAATATTAAGTAATATTACGTTTACATGTATTGTGTGAATACTTTATGTATTTATATTTTATTTTAGTTGTAATTTATTGTTGCGTTAAATAATTGACATAATTTATTGATAACTCATTGCAATCGATATCATATTTGGTGTGATTTCACTTGAATTTCATTAATAAAAATTTAAAATTAATTCAAATTATTTGATTAGTTTTGTGTCCAAACGAATCAATGCTTCCGTTATCACTATTAAGAACGGCCCAAAACCACCCGATGTTAGTCGAGTTGAAGAATGGCGAGACATATAATGGACATCTCGTTAGTTGTGATAATTGGATGAATATTAACTTAAGAGAAGTGATTTGCACTTCAAGAGATGGCGATAAGTTTTGGCGAATGCCGGAGTGCTATATCAGGGGATCTAATATTAAATACTTGAGAATTCCCGACGAAGTTATAGATTTGGTTCGCGAAGAAGTGCACTCGAAGTCCAAACGCGATCCAAAGCGCTTGAAAACCGAACAAAGAGGTCGACCACAGCAACGAAATGCGGGTCTCGGATCACGTCCTCAAATGCAGAGGTCAACCAACAACTCAAACGTAAACACTTCTAATCCACAACTTATTGGCAGAGGAAGAGCTCAACCAAAGCCCCGAAACAATTGAATTATTATAAAAACAATTTCTTTACTTATAATAGACTTAATGTTCACTTATTTTTCATTTCCAATAAATATGTGTTAACTCTAATTGACTGAACTCAGAGAACTGAAGAGCTTTAATGAATGTTAACTTTTATTCTATAGAATATAACAACGAAAGAGAGAGTCATTCCTATGACCTAAAAGCCAGTTGGGGTCCATTTAGTGAATTGTTTGATTTTCTTGATTTCATAGCACACTATAATATCCATGGGTTCAAACCTCAAAGTCTGTAATTCAAACCTGAGTCCACACTCGACCTCCTTTTTGATGGTTTCGACCTCATCCTTCATGTGCCGCATCGACACTACAGTCATTTTGTCACATAAGGTCTCGTCCTTTCGTAACACTCTATACAGACAATTAGACTTCTTGAGAGCCCCTTTGACACACCGCACGCCCGCAACGGGTATTTTCTTATTTTTTTCATTGACCAGAAATTCCTGTACGACAACTCCTTCACCTAATACTACCTCTTCATCAATTAGAGGTAATCTAAGACTTAATTCTTTTTTTAAGTCGTCCACCAAATGATAGATTACGTTAAATCGTTTGATACAAACGTTGAGATCTTTTGCTAGTTTAGTGACATCACTATTAATTGGTCCCGTATTAAAGGTGTATATAATAGAGTTTGCAAAACATGCGCCTAATTCTACCTCATTGGCTGTGATAGAGCCGACGCCGTAATGCAATAAATCGATTTTGGGCTCAATTTTGTCGTTAGGATATGAATCGAATATATTGAGTAACACTTCTAGACTTCCATTTGTGTCACATTTGGCGATAACGTGAAGTTTATTGGTTTGTTGTTCGTGTGCGAACATCTTCTCCCTGGGCCCTTTGTTCTTCTTTCTCTTATATCTAATACCCGCAGATCTTAATGCAAGCAATTCTTCTTTATAGGTCTTCAAGTGTTGCTCGAGTTTTATTTGTGCGGCATTTGAATCGATTTGAGCCTTAAGTTTCTTATCCCTCGCTTTCACCAAATTTATGATATCCTTTACCTGTTTTTCATTGTCTATTTGCCATACTTTGTCTCCAGCATCGGGTAATTTGTCTTCTCTCCAACCAATTACTTCAACCGGATATCCCGGTGCGCAGCTATTCATCACATTTCCCCACTCATCAAACATTGCCCTAACTTTAGCCCAGGAGTATTGACCGGCTATAATAATGTCTCCCTTTTTGAGAGTTCCACTCTGTACTAGAATTGAGGCCAACTTTCCTTTTTTAGAGTCAACACTGGACTCGAGAACTACTGCTTCAACACTGCCATCAATACATGACTTAAGTTGTAGTGTTTCAGCCAAAGCAAGTATAGCTTCTTTCAAGTATTCGAGTCCTAAACCTTTTAAAGCACTTATTCGTATTGCCTGAACCTCTCCGCCATCTTCTTCTAATATGATTCCCTGTGCTCTCAATCCATTTTTGAGGAGTTCGTTATGAAGATTTGTATTTAAATTTTTATCAATTTTATTGATGGCAACAATGATGGGTACGTTTGCCTCTTTGGCCATAGATATAGATTCGATAGTCTGTTCCATAACCCCATCGTCTGCGGCCACAACCAAAACAACAATATCAGTGATATGCGCACCGCGTCCTCTCATAGCACTGAAAGCTTTGTGTCCGGGAGTGTCCAAAATAGTGACAAAATCTGTTGGTTTGGATTTGGAATCTGTATTGAGAGACACGACAAACGCCCCGATGTGTTGAGTGATTCCTCCAAACTCTTGTTTCACGATCTCTGAATGACGCAACGCATCCAAGAGAGTGGTCTTCCCGTGATCCACGTGACCCATAATTGTCACCACTGGAAGTCTCACTACCTCTTTACTACCCTTTCGAATAACTTTATTGATTTCTTCATTGAAATCCAAATCATTATTTTCATTAATAACAGGATTTCGAACTAAATTCGGTTTTTTACCGAAAAATTGTACTATTTTTGAGACTTCGGTTATATTTATTTCTTCAATTTTCA
>JAQGCF010000149.1:0-13215 GCA_034699405.1 Hermanniella punctulata | reverse complement strand
AGGTATTGTGTTATCAGATAAATACTTATATGTTTCCTGTATACGAAAGACTAACCAATTTTGTGGTGAGTCGCATAACCATTGAAAGCCCTTTTTATTGTATTCCACTTCCATTTATTCAAAAAAGCGTTTAGTTGTTAATATATTTTGTAATTTTTTGAAATAATTTTTTAAAATTTCAATTTTAAAATATTAGTATTTATCTAATGCTTATTTTATGATAAACAAAAAATGAACATGATACGTTTTGAACTGTTTGCTTAAAAACACTCAAACTTGTTTATAATGAACAGGTCAATGCAGCAAAATTGTTCACTACAAGCTGGATAATCTTATAGTTCACTATAAGCGGACTACATTACATTAAAATCTGTTATTTGGATTTTAAAGCTTATTCAAAATAACCGGGTTCATAATAATCGGGTTCATAATAACCGGGTTTAAGTTTATTACAACATTAAAAATGTTTATTGAATTCTTGAAACTACAGAGTAGTTCACCACCAAAGCGGTATCTATTGAATCAAATTTATATCAGATATAAGATTTACACTAAACTAAATGTCATATGATATCTAAGTTTCTATTGATAGAAAAAGTTAAATTAAAATTAATTAAAACTTAATAAATAAAATCTATAAGTAGTATAAACTTAATATAATGAATAGATTTATCAAATTATTGATAATTTAAATAATGAGTAATCTTATACTTCTTATGAGTGAAATAATGCTATTTATTAATATGTTATAAACTTAATCAAACATTTATATCCGGAATATAAGTTATTAATAGATTATAAATATTACATTAATGTGTTTGAATTCAAAATTATAGATTACCAAAAAAAAACTAACCTATATTTCAACTCTCTTTTAATAGTTTCGTTTGGTCTAAAAAATTGCAGCAATAGTAGTAATCCTTTGAGTTTCTCGATGTCGTTAGCTATCAAATGAATAATTATGATTACTGTAATAAAGGATAACTGATTTCGGCTTTAATTGGACTCTCGTACCCATACTCTAACTAAAAACAGTCCATTAATGTAATTATATATCATTAGATTTTTTAGAAAAACAAAACTCTCTTAAAATTAGTTAATATTTTTTGTAATAAATTATAACATTTATATTATTCCCATTATTTTCTACCAAATTATCTTTTTTTGGATTCAAAATAGTATGCTTTTATGAGGGGTTTCTTCATATCACACGAATTAGTTTTAAAAATTTTTTTGAGTAAAATAATCAAAAACAAAACTTTGCAAATAAAACACAATATAATCTCATAATACAAGAGAACATCGAAGAGACTCTAAACATATTAACAACACATCAAAAGTCGTTACACTAATAGGATTATCAGTAAATTAATAATATTTTGAAACTAAATGTTTATTTGTCTCAGTATACACATTCAAAACCAGAATTAGACAACTCCTTGTGCTTCGCTAATAACTTGTAATAACAAAATTAGGATTAATAAGGAGTTGGCATTAAAGCAAACAAAAAACTTATGAGCATTAATATTGCTGTGATGTACTGTACTGTACAATATTGCAAAATGTGTTCTTATATGACAATTCATAACTGGTATATTGTTTTGTCAGTTTAGACCAGATATTAGAGTCATATATCTAAAAGTTTTAATTTTTTAAAACTTTTATGCTTTAAATGTTTCCAAAAGAGATTAATTGTATAAATGTAGTGCAATAACAGTGTAGTAAAATAATATTAGAGTTGTTTGAATAAATAAAAAATTTATACATAGAAACCTATATAAGACATGTGTTGCAAAGTCTTTATATTAATCATATAATTACTACTTAAACAATAAAAGAATTAAAGGAATAAAAATAACTGTTTATACTTCAGAATATTAATCACTTATATTAAATGAATGGCCGATTCATTAAAGCAAAAGCGTTATAAATCTACTCTTTAGTTCAATATATTAAAGCACATAAACTTCAATAAAAAAATAATATTTCATTTCTTTTTTTCATTACATAAAAATTATTAATCTTCGGAAAAAATACCCAAAAGTATTATTCATAATACGCTTTTATCTATAATAAATTTATATCTATAGAATACGTTTATTTTTCATAAAAGTCTATAGTGTTTGTGACGTGAGATCATTAAAGAATTACAGTTTGGGTCTACTCCTCGTGACTCAAATCATCACTCTCTCACTTAACATTAGTAAAAAAAATTAAAATTAAAACTTAATTACTTTATTATTTATAAATGAAATTTTAATACATTGAAGTAGATATTTAAGTTAGAGATTGACAAAGAGTTTGGCAGGAATTCCTGTCCTGTCCCATTCTTGAGAGCTATTTTCCATTCCTGTCCTGCCACACTAATTAAATCAGACATACTGTATATATATTTTTAATTTGGTGACTCATATATGAGATAAAAATTAAATATTTATTAGTAAAAATCATAGTTATATCTAATAAAAAGCAAATGATTAAGATTTGATTGGAGGTCAGAATCTTGAATGATAATAATGTTTAGAGTGAAAATAATGGCAACACTGGAAGGAATAGCAGGAATGACAGCAACTAAAACTTTGACAAGATTTCCTATTCTGTCTTGTGTGGACTAACTCAAGTCCTGTCCTGTCCCAATCCTGTGCAATGCAGGGCAGAACAAGAATTCTCACAGGAACAAGACCTGATGTCAATCTCTAATTCAAGTCAAACACATCGTAAACATTGATAGTCTTCACATATACAAAGATGTTAATAAAAATAAAGATTTGTTATTCAATATCATTAAACAAATAAAAGTAGTTTTAATCCATTTCTAAAAATAGAAACTTAAGCTCATATTTGGATTTAAAAAAAACAACTCAACCATAAATCAGAAATATAATTGTAGAGAGTCTGTGATATATGATCTGCCTCTGGTTTTAAAGCTCTGGGTTCGTAGTCCTGGATTTGTGTTTTTTCTCTGTTTTATCGACTCTCTGTTGGTCTCATTTTTATTGTAAACACCACTTCTGTAAAGGTGATGTAAAACTCGTAGTGTTTCTAAACATCTCCGATTCCAAGGTGATAAACAAATTTACCTGGTAAAATTCAGAGCCTATATTTTAGTTAAGATATATTTATATATACAGAATATACATATGTTTAAATAAGGTGCAAAAATTTTTGCGTGTTATAGACAACATTCTAGGGTAATTCATCCTTGATATATCTATGTTATACTAAGAATAATAATAAAAACGTTTATATATTTACTGTTATATTTTGAACTAAGATATTGGAAGTTATCTAATGTGCAATATTGTAGGCATAATAATCAAAGTAAATCATAATCAAGAAATAAAGTTTTATGTGCGAACTAAGTGAACATATATATCAAAAGAACTAACAATAAAACAATAGAACCAATAAAAAGAGTTCAAACTTTTAGTTGAGGTGAAATTTATATACATTTAAATAAAAGCAT
Organism: Hermanniella punctulata; assembly: GCA_034699405.1. Lineage (NCBI taxonomy): Eukaryota > Metazoa > Arthropoda > Arachnida > Sarcoptiformes > Hermanniellidae > Hermanniella > Hermanniella punctulata. The sequence goes on along the minus strand of JAQGCF010000149.1, from coordinate 9,749 downwards.
TTATTATATATATTTTTATATAATATATTATTTTATTATGTGGCAAAAACAATGCATTTAAAAAGATATAATTAAGAGATGACCAGGAACTGTATCTTTAATACTGTATTTACTTTGCTTACCCCAATCATAAGTTGTGATAAAATATAAATAATATTACACTTAAGTTATTTAATATTTATCTAAAAATTTTAATTATTTAATTACATCCGAATTGTTTGAATTACAAAAATCTCAAATAAAGTTAATAATAATAACTTATTTTAAGTTTATAAGCATTATATAAAGACTACTCATTCGGCAAAAGCAATTATAACACAATTAAAACTCTGCAAAACAGTCCAAAATACTCCTCAGGGTTTAATTAATTAAATTAATTGCCATTTGTTTACCTCTTATTATTGTTTAAAAATTTTATTTTACTTTAATTAAAAAATAAATTTATTTGATTTACTGAGTTTTACTCTCATGTCTGTATTTCAATACCCACTCAAAGAGTTTCTACTATTTTATTATTTTTCTTTTAATTGAAATAACTTAACTGAAGAATAGAAGAGAACTACTCTAATGAAAAGATACCTTCAATTATAAAACCAATTCATGTGAACACTAATCGAATGGTATAAAAGTTTTTTTCCCATTCAACAACTTTATGAGAGGTATTATCGGTTAAGTTATGGTCAAATAAGTTTCATTAAATCTATCAAATTGTATGAAAACAATACAGAGTTGAGTAGAAGTGGGATTCAAGCCTACTATTGTATTGATTGCTATTTTACTATAACTATATTTATAAAGAGTTAAATTAAAATACTTTTTCATATTATATTAAATACATTTATATATTCTTTGAACTAATGTTAATCCAAAAAACTTTTATAAAAAACTTCTGAAAAAATGAGTTTTACTATTAATAATCGTTGAAAATATCGATAAAATATTTTATATTGAAAACGAATAAAATAAGAGAAGAAAATACTCATTTCTAATAACAATATACATATATTTTATTCTTCTGATATATTTAAGATCACATTTTAACAGATGGTTTGAGTTACTGTACAATAGCGTGATTTCAACTGAAAGATAATATATTTGTATTAAATGGATGACATTTTTTGGTGGAGATGTGAAGAGCAAAGAAGGAGAAGAAGAGTTGGAGAGAGGAGTTATCTGAATGAATGTCGATAACGATGATGTCGACCACATAAAAGTTTTTTGAAGGCAGTTCGAAAATCAGGGCTAAAAAGTATATAAAGACAACTATAAAAATAATGCTCTTTAGCGTACAAAATATTATTGTAGAAAACTCTATGCATCGCATCTTATAAGTGATGGTTTAAAATATGAGAGAATTTAGGTATAAATAAAAGTAATCATTTGACCTCATTTTTGCTTATCTATCAGTGCTTTTGAATTTTGATAAATTATTTTTGCTTTAAAATTCATCTTTTAGTTTATTTACACTTTTTTGTGGTGACTACTACTCAAACATTCTTAAGTGTCTCAGAAATGTTTTACTCTTTCTATTTGTAATTGTTTTTCATTCATTATTTACTAGTAATGAAAGAGTAAAATAAATGAAAAGAAAGAAATGCATTACTACTTAATAGAATGTTATTTTACTGGTTTATACGTCAGTCTACCATTGTTTAGGCAATAATTCTTACAGAAGGCAATGGAGAAGTCTAAAGATTGAGTGATTTGTATCCGCTTTCAGATGCATTAAAGTTTCTTATGAATGGAAAAGTTAGTTTTGGGTTAACTCTCTTTTCTTTCAATTCATTACTATTAACTAAAGTTCCGATAGTTTAAGAAATATTAGTTTTTTGTAGAGATTAATAAAAAAAATAACAATTTAAGCCTAAAATTCTTATGACTAAAGGAATTTCAATTAAAAACATTATACTTTGTTTTGAAAGTATAAATTTATTAATTTGTGTTAACTCTAGAAACTAACGGTTCATTTGCTGCACAATAGTATATCTAATACTGTAATACAATTAATTATTTTATATTTTATTATTCAATACATTAATTTCGATAATAATTATGAGTTAACTTATATTAAATATATATCTATTAATAAATAGTAACAATAAAACATTGTTATGAAAAGCAAACACTTTGAACTGCTTATGATTATCTAAATGATGACAAATAAATAACATTTATTTGATTCATTCATTCATCAAGAATTGACTGAACCAAAGGCTAATCCCTATGTTATGAAGAAAGACAGCAATTGAACGAAGAAAAAGTATTAATCAGATTAAATAAATATAGCATTTGGAGCTAAAAACTCTGCTATATTGTAAATAACATTAATTCTCTCACAAATGGTTGTGATGGGTAGTAAGATCTACACTGAACTTAAGACAGGGAATATTTATAAATTAGACTTTTATTGGCATTACATAAATAAAATGAAACCGACCTGAAAATGGTATATATTATGCAATTTAATAGTCTGTAAATAGAGAACATTGGGTTAATTTACGACATTAACTGTATTTATATCTAATAACTAGAGATGACATACGAGTTGACGTATCCGAGCCATAAAAATATGCTCATTAGAAGTAGAGGAGGATTACGAGAACCGCAAATAGGCATCCATAGAGCGAGTATGAAGAATGGGGCCCAACATATGACAAATACACCTGTGATTAGTGGATAATTGTATTAATTAAGAGATTATGTATTCTTTAAAGTGAAACTTATTTTGTATTGTTTTTCAGTTTTGTATTTGTTTTAAAATTTTTAATTCATTTGTGTAAGGATTTTGTCTAATCTATTAATCCTCCCATAAAACCCACATATATTGACACTTATATATTTGTAATACCTGTGACAATGGCTAATGTTTTCGCCGCTTTTTTCTCTCTTTTTGAATTCAAAGATTGTCTACTTTTAGACCTTAAAAGGATTGGCTTTTCACACATTGGGGGCGAATGGTTTGTGGTTGATGTGCATGTGGTAGACGTGGATCTGTCTGAGATGGAGATTGATGGCAATCCTATCGGATGTATTGCTAGCCGTGAATTGAGATGATTTAATTCCGTTCCGTTGTTTTCAACAGAACTGGAGATTGTTTTCAAAGAATTGGGAGAATTAACTCTCTCTGTCGGAGAACTTAAAACAATGGTCTGATCTGTGGGACTATTCTTGAACTCTATTTTACTCCCTGGCCTTCTCCTAATACGTTTTCGGGCCACCTATATATTGCACACTACATATTAGCATAAAGTTTGAGTTATGGTAATTGAATACCTGATATATTTTCCAATACAAGACTAGTATCAAAATAAGTGGTCCATAAAAAGTGGCTACAGTTGCAAATATCTGGTAACCAATACTTTGGGAGACGAGACATCTCTTCTCAATTTTGATTCTGTTTTTGAACTGCGAGTCTTTCCACCCGAAAGTCGGCGCTAAAGCGATAATAGCGGCCACAAACCAAATGGTGAAAATCATTAGTCCGATTCGCTTAGCGTTTCGTTGGTGTATATAATCTACATTAGTTACAGCCCAATAACGATCCACAGCTATGGCCAGTAAGTGTAATATACTAAATGTTATATAAAAGATAACTCTTAGAAGTAATCATACATTTATTCCCACAATTTATGTGCATTTATTTAGACTCCTATACCTCGCAGAGCAACACAAGACATCAACATTTATCCAGAACTCGCATAGGATATCGCCCAGAGACCACTTGCCCTGTATTTCATAATATGCTCCCAAAGGCATCACTAGTACGGCCACAAGAAAGTCTGCCACCGCTAAAGACAGTACTAAATAATTTGCTGGTGTTCTCAGATTTCTCTCCAAAAGTACGGCTGCGATAACTAATATATTTCCAATCAATGTAAAGATAGTGAGTATTGCGAGCGTAAGACTAGTGCTTATAATGAATAAAATACTATTTGGGCTAAAATTTTTGTGCAAATCATTTATACTACTGCTGTTGTCATCAGTAATTACTATTGAAACGGTAACTTTAGTTGTATTAATGATGAAATCATGAGACCAGTAGTCATCAAAAGTGTTGTTGGTTTGGTTAACAGTCATATTTTCAAGAGCTTATGAGCTCATAGGCGTATATGTGGTACACGTAGTTCTCATATTAGGCCGAATTAAATCCACTGAGATTTGAGTTCAGTTTGTTTGATGACAGAATTGCATTACCATAAACATATACATCTCAAACTTAGGACATTCATTTCCTTCTCACTTACTATGTATTAACTACCAATACCTTTACTCCTTAAGCAATAGTTCATTAATTCTTTTTGCACACATCGAAACGCGTTCAATATTATGGATATAACTGTGAAATAAAAAGTAAAACATATTTTTAATGCATAGCATCGCGAAAGAGGATTGAGTGCTAAAGAGCTTCTGAGAAAAATAGACGTCATATAAACATAAATAAAATTAAATAATAAGAATGTAGTAATCTCTAGGAGTAACAGCTATATGTATGAGAGGTAAAACAAACAAAATTATGAAATATCTGTACTTTTTCTCTTAAATATCAAGTTTTTTGTTCCCGTATCTCATAAAGAGTTTTGTGAATCTGATTAGATTTTGTTGGCATTGCATAATACAAGTTGAATGAATGCAATGCTTTCAAAATTTTTATATTTATTTCTTTTCTTTTAATGTCTGTTCAAAGATGAATAGGGAATACTTTGTATAAACCGGTATTTGAAACTATGTAAAGGAAAATAATTAAAAACTAGATTAATCTTAGGTTACTCAATACCAGACAAACTTTTAATTTTATTTTATTTAAATTATTCTCTTTAAGAGAATATTTTTCTATTATAAAAGAACTTATAAGCAAATAGACTACTAATAAATTGCCTAACCTTTGACACTCTCTGTGCACTTACATCTCTATTAAAGAAACATTTGTGAAAATTTTATACGAATTTTATTACAATTCTTATCAATTTTAAAAAATTAAGTGAAAATAACAACTGAAAAATTCTGGTAAAGTTATATATGCTTTCATTAGAAATATTTTCACATTTCTTTGATTCCTTTCTCATGTTTTATGTGTTTCTCAATCGTGTGTTAGATTGCATTCAAAAATTATTAGTTTTTTGTTATTTTAGTATAGCTTTGAATTCTTTCTCTTTTTCATAATAGCATTTATCACAAGTTCTGCAATAGATTTCATGTATTCGACTCTTTAACTCAATTAGGATACGGGTCTTAAGACCATAAAGAAGTTTTCATCAATGACTAGTGATGATTATAAGCCCGAAAATGATTGGTTTGGGCCTGAGCTCGCCTCTGTCAAAAAGTATAGTGCCTAGACTTCATATTGAAAATAATTGAAAGTATTGATATTTTTGTACAAATGTCGCACAAAGATTATCAAAAGTATTGATAAGGTTTGGATAACAAAAATATTTTGTTTTATTTTTTGAAAACCAGTTATTTACATAGATTTTAAGCCATAATAGATATTAAAAATAATTTTTCCAAATGATATAAAATATAGTAAACAATTAAGATCAATAATAGCATCTGGTACGAAAAATTTTATCAAGTTTATTAGACCTAAATAAGGTCTCTTAGAGGTCAGACAACCTAGTGGCATAATACTCAAAATATACTATATCTGTAGGCTTTTGTGTAACACTATAAATAACAACTGCTTCTCAGGAGACTATATTCAAGTTATAACGCCTAATATAAAAAGGATTCCTCCTACTGCAACACTTTTAATGTATGGATTGATCTAGCAATAAAATCTTTGTGATCTTTTTATGCTGATTTTTATTTTTGTAAATCCTATTCGTTAAAAACAAGGCTTTTTATATTCAACGAATTACATTTAACTTAATAATATAATGAATAAAAATATAAAACTTTACTATTAAGTTAATAGCACTGTAATGATTAAACACATCTATTGTTAAAATATTAAAATAGAGACTAAAATATAAAATTTAAGTTTACTTTTATTAATATGTTTGTAATTTATTTAATAATAGTTTAGTAAAGAAAAGTTTTATTTATAGATAAATACAGAGAAGAAATTAGTTAAAAATAATATTAATTCTGTTTTCGATATAATTTGATCTCAAATTTGAACACAACATAAAAATTTATATTTGTATTCATTGAAGTTCTTTCTGTAAAACTATGTAATTTAATCTTAAGCCAAAGTTTAACTTAAATAATGAAAAGTTATATAATATCGAAAGTCAATTGATTATATTGCCTGAAACAACACTACACAGTAATTATTGGCTGAATTTATGCCTTACGCTTTCATTCTCTTTACTGGAATTTTCTTTAGGGAATACTTAATAACAAGTCTAAAGCTGACTAATATTCAAAGTTGTAATTAAACAATAAGTCACACGAGTTAGGGATATAAATATCAAGTTCTTTATCTCAAGTGTGTATATCGTGTGCAGTCGTTATTAGCAGAAATTACCCAAAGCACACAAATTGTGAACATAAGAGGTTTATATAAAGATTAATAAGTGAAAGTGAATTTGTATGAGCTGGTAAATTTGATACAATGTGATAATTTTATGGGTTCGCACCGGTAGCTCATATATTTTTAATTTAAGAGGTAAACACTTGGGACTTCTTAACTACACTTTTCGAAGAAAATGTAGTATATAATCTCGTCGTTCAGGTAGGGTTGGCCATACACAAAATATCGTGGGTTATTTTTGCTCTCAGGCATATAAGAGCAAATAAAATGGCATATAATAGATTAAAATTGGGTTATACTGTAATTCTTTTTATTACAGTTTTTATTATAAAATTATTTGCAAATATTGCAATTATTTTCTCAGTTTTTGTAGATATAAAACCAAATCACACAAAAAGATTTCAATACAAACACTTTTAAATCTCAAATATCAAAAGAAATTATCGATATATTCTCGCATATGTATCCTATGTTACAGAATATCTATGGGTTCATTGAAACTATACAATACTATTCTTTCTTTTTCAATTACGTGGTTCCACCCAACGCGTGTTCGACCACATTATTATAAGTATTACTATTTCTATTATATGTTTTTTCTTTCATATACTTGAATCCTACTCTGAAAAGTTTAAGTCTAACTCTTGAGTTTGTATGACCCGATACACATAAAATCAATAACACATTTGGTTTATATTGAATAATAGTTTTCTTTTTGATTTTGTTCAACAAACAAAACAAACATAAATTTCTATTCAAAGACAACTTTTTTATTTCAATATAAAAACTGTAATTTATTTATTAATTAACTCAAAGCATAAATAAATTGATATTAATTTAAAATTCAATTGAATTACAAACGAGTTCAATCATTTCTAACCACAGTTTAATATTGTTATTAAAATTTATTTTTTATTAAAGAAATTTATACCAGAATTAATAAACGAGTTCATGGGGCAAAATACTAATATTTGAATTACAAAAATATAAATATAAAAAAAAAGTAAATAGAAGTTTCTTAAATTTTGAAAAATTATTATACTGTAAATTATTTTGAACATTAGATTTTAAATAATATTAATATATTGTGAAATATTAGAAAAATTCTTAAATTTAGTAATGATATCATTTAGTAATTCTTATTTTTATTAAATATTTTATTAGAAATTACATATTATGTAAAAAATATTTGTAATAAATTGTATCAATTAAAATGATGAGTAGAATAGAAATATCCAAACTATTGTTTAATGGGCAATAATGCTAATAAATGCAATAACTAGTTTGTAAACAATTTTATATCTAAGACATAATCAATTATTATAAGATTAACTCATGATTAATAATATGATTGAATTGTTTAACTTGAAATACAATATATAGAGTGTACTTAAAGCTATTCATCTGTGCTTAATAGAAGAAAGAACATGGTAATCTTATACATGTTGCATTGAACTAAATTTTATTTAAGAATACTTTCTGCATAAAGTGTACAAATCTATTGATATAAGTTAATGGAGAAATATAATGAGAACACAACTAACTATAAGTATTATTGCAATTGTTTCCAAGAATTATATATTTTTATTTGAAATCTAATATTTTTACAATAATTTTGTTTTCATAAATCACATTTTGAACCCACTTTCAAAATTTTTTCCTAATTTAGTATAGAATTATTGAACTGAACAAATCACTACTTTTTTTACACAACTTTATTAACAATTGAGTGATTTGTGTAAATATTTTTTATGTATTCTACAAACTGTAAAGTAATCGAAATCACTAAACATAATAAGAAAGTTTGTATGAATAAAATCCACTAAAAGAAATTGAACTAAAGATATATCAAAATGAGTACTTTTCGATCAGATTTTCTAAAGAACTCAATTCTTTCCTTAGGATTTAAAAAGTTTTATTTATTGTCCCAAAGATAAAAAGATATCATTCGGTTATTCAAATATAAAATAAAGTTATAATAATAAGTTTGCGAACAAATAATACAATATAGAAATAATGGATCAAAAAGTAAATTCAAATGTATGATCAAAGAAATGTATCGCTAAATAAACAGAGTTTTGATTCCCATTCAAATTCAATTCCTATATAATGCACGTATACTATCAAAGTTGCGAGTTTTGTATCAAAATTTTTATACTATCTTATGCAGGGATTACCAAGTTGGGGTAATTGGGTTTTGGGGGGGGGGGAATTTTTTGGAGGAAAAATTTAGCAAATTGGTTTTGGAAGGGAAAATTCGAAAATTGTCTCATAAAAATGCAATAAAAACACTATTCCCCCCTAAATTGCCAAAAAAAATCTTACCCCCCCCCCTAGAAAAGTCGATGCTTGGTAATCCCTGATCTTATGATTTAATATTCAATATATTATTATTGAATAATCTTTTTAGTCATTTATATGTCGTGTTATTCTTTGTGGTTTAGGGTTTGATAATTAAAGTCATATTAATTTAATTGATTTTTTCTTAATTTAAGGATTAATTTTGAAAAATTAATTTTAGTGGAAGCGATATACTGTGTAATTAACAAAAACATGTATACATAATAGCAAAATAACAAAAGAATGAATAATAAAATTATAACAAAGACATTGTTAGAACGTTATAAAATATACAATGTTTTTAACAATATTTTTCGAAAAAATTGTAGTATATAATATCGTCGTTACCCACTTCACACCCACCGCGCTTGTTAGCTAAAGAGAAATCCTCGCTAGTATATAAAGAGAAATTTTTTGCTTTTTGATTACGACGGCGCTGTTATATAAAGAGATTTTTTTGTTTAACAACGAGAATATATCCTTTTTAAAACAAAGGGGGTTATCATCATACGAAACTATATACTACATTTTCTTCGAAATGTGTAGTTAATGATTGCGCATTGTATCTATGGTAGCGGGACCCGTACAAATACTAATATAATTTTAGTATCAATTTATTCCATTTAAAAACAAATATATTATTGTGCACAGTTCGTGGAGCATATGTACAGAGTGGTTTTTAACTACACTTTTCGAAGAAAATGTAGTATATAGTTTCGTCTTTCCCCCTCGAAAAAATTAATAAAATTAGGTCTCGGTGGGGATCGAACCACCAACATAGCATATATGCTCCATGAACTGTGCACAAGCTCACTGAATTATCGGGTCTCATCTTACTATTTAAAAAAACAATGTATATTTCTCTCTCTCTCTATCTCTCTCTGTCCGCAACAATGGATCGAGTTTTCATTGTATGGGGATCACGTGATGTGTTCGC